>JANWGL010003293.1:0-10552 GCA_025200755.1 Ceratobasidium sp. C01 | reverse complement strand
GCCCGATGCCGGTGCTAAAGGTCTATTCCCCAGGACGGGTCTTGGGCCCAAGAGGCAATTGAGGGTATCTTCAATAAAAACTGCGCCATCTCATATCCCAACTTCAAGTTCTCGTTCACGATATGGATGTTAGGCAAAGCACATCAGTACCTTGCGGAGCTTGATCGAGCCTAGGCCAACGCTGTGCGTCTGGTTCGCACCCGGCTAGTTTTTAATTCCCCTTTTGCTACACATTGTAATACTCGGGCAACGTGTCCGATGAGCTCCTATCATATTAATACTGACCTGCGAATGAACGGAGATAGATGCGCTAGCTTGCCACACTATTGTGACGCACCGAAAACTGGACCGAGTCCTGCGCATACATGCTCTTCTGTTGTAGATCCTGGATTGCCAGAGTCGGATAAGCGCCTCCCCTAAACACTGGCCACGGTGCTGACTAATCGACTTTTTCTTGTTTCTCACCTCACCCAAGCCCGAGTCGTTGTTACTCCTCCTGGTATTCTAGCTATGTCGTTCTCTGGTACGCCCGACTCGAGCGGACATGCTGGCGCTGCTCGGGACGACGCCGCCGCATATCTCCGCAATGCCTCTTTCTCTCGTGGGGAAGGTTCTACCTTACCTGCCACCGCTGTCACTGCTGCAGATCTACTCAACACAGCTTCTTTCGATCCCTCTAAGCTTCATCCTATGGCGGGGCTCGGTGACAAACTTGATTACCTTGCACTGGACGATGAGAAGACCAACGCATTACCTGGTGCTGGAACCGCGCTGCCCAGTCGAGGGTGGAGCGACGACTTATGCTATGGGACTGGTACCACATATCTCTCAGGTGTGTAACGATACATGCCCTTTTCACGATACAGCAACACATAGGCGAACTCATCCTATGTTCCGGATAAAGGACTTGCAATGGGTGGTATGCTAGGACTTCGAGAAGGATACGCCCGGCCGCTGCCCGCATCCAGCACCAGGCTTCGTGTTAACAGTATACTGAATTCGGTAACTCGACGAGGATCATACTTTGCCAATTCTGCCGGTGTGATTGGTGCGTGCAGCCGCCTCAGTTGCAGTCCGGTTATCTAATAAACATGCCTTCTAGCGCTGGTTTACAACGTACTGAACTCGAGTATCGATGCATGGCGCGGTAAACATGACGCATGGGGTAGCATGGCCGCAGGAGGCATCAGTGGTGCCATTTATAAGTCAACAGGTATTATTTTCCGCTTTTTCTGGGTCACACTGGACTGATTCCAAACTCCTACCCCGAATCAAGCGGGGGTTCGACCAGCACTTGCAGCAGCTGGAATTATGACCGGGCTGGCCGGAACATGGAGTTGGATTAAACGCAATGTCATATAAATTTAGATTGTATTTGTTACTGGTATGCTTTACATTCCTTCCTTATAATATTGAAGACCATCACTCGCATACCATCATGGCTCGCGCGAACTGGTCTCGACCGGAATGCTGCCACACCCTTATTTTGAGACCCACTTAAGAACACAAGCTTAAACTTACGTAGCTAGCGTGTGGTGCATTTCGATGGCAATTAATCCCCCCCCCCCCCGCGTATTCGAACTGGCGACAACAAGGTGGCTGTGAGCGAACTCCTCTGATGCTAAGGTTCAGTCGTTTGAGTTGCCGAGCTTTGTACCTGAGCGGAGTTGGTGTGTCTTCCAGTACTAATCGTCCTGCATACCGTATCTCACGAAGCGAGGCAACTCAGTCCTTGCTTGGGGGAAGCTTCCGGGTGGTGACCAGGGGTCATGTGAGTAACAGGTTTATTGATCTGGGAACCTACCAAGTCCACACAACTGGCACCTTCATGTGGGGCATGTGCTAGACGTTCCCCTTTATTTTGGTCTTATCGTTCTCGTTCTTGTTGAAAATCATTGGATCTACGTCCTAGTCCCAACACTTACTACTCTCTAGTCACGCCGCTCGACGACCTCCGAAGTAGTGGCATCCGCCAAAATCCTCTAAGATACTCGTCAACTACACCAAGTCTTCGTTTGATTAACTTGCATTATTGTCTTAGCGCACTTAGCATGATCGATTACTCAACTGTGCAGCATGCACAGGTGGGACCGGGACACGCCGTTGTAACGTACAGGGGCTGCGCGTATAAATGTACGGGATATGTTCACTCGACCCAGCACTGATAGCTACCTGTCCTCGATTCCGCAGCTTTTTCCCGTGTTATGATGCTGTGGACTAGAGTCGACGCACATTGCAACACTTTAACATCGTTCGGGTCGCTCCGAAGACGAGGGACCCACGAACGGCGCCATACCTCATTCTGTCGACTGAATTGTGTTATGAACCCTCGACTTCGACATCAGCCCATTTATGTTCTGTCAGCCCTCCAGGAATCAGACTCTTCTCCCTCTCCTCCTCCGACAGCTGCTCCCCCTCCAGGCACGCATACCGGCACATTGCCGTCACGGACATTTCATTCGCCTTCGCATTCCAGCGGATCTGGGTCCTCGTCGCCACCACATCTATTGATTCGTGCACTACAAGGAGATGACGAGCGTGATGGCTTTGGCACAGCTGAGGACGATGAAAAGTGAGTTTTCATATTTGAGAGCACTGGTGGCAATATATCGACTCATCACAACGCTGTTTTTCCTAAGGACGTATTGTTTGGAGATCGTGCAAGCACCAGAACGGACCGCTGAATTCGGGAACGCTGTGCTGTCCCGACTGCCTCTAGCTCCGCCGCTGGTAGTACAGCTGACCGTCCGCAATCGAAGTGGAACCGTGATTCCGATGTGAGCTTCTTGTCGTTTTGCACTTATGCATGCGGTTGAAATCCTTTGGAAGCAGACACGGAGAATTGCCGTTTCTCGTTGCCCACCTGTCGCTGCTGTCCGAAAACGGTGTTCAGAATGTTGACGTCTCGCCCAGCGACGGGCAAGTGTCACTCTCTCCATCTCAAAGGCTGCTGTATGGGACGCTGGTGTCATCCCCACATCTTCTGCAAAACCAGCAGGGCCAGCCCGGCATCTACTTCATATTTCCAGATGTTAGTGTAAGAAACTGCGGTCGATATAGACTGCGAGTATCTCTGTTGAAGATTTCTCGGTGGGTACCCCATCCTGAACACTGTGCAAGTGGGCTAAGCTCGTCCGACCAACAGACCCGACGACAACCATGTGATGGACACGGGAACTGGTACAACTATTGTCTCAGCCAGGACCAAAATTTTCGAAGTTGTTCCCCAGGCTGAATACGTTGCTCCTGGTGAGTAAGGATATACCCATCAATCAGCGGATAAATTAACAATCACACATATACAGCTACCACCAGTTTAACCCAGTGCTTTCATCGTCAAGGGGCCAGGATGTACACACCTCCCTCTAGTACATCACCCGCTCGTCGCTAACCATTTTTACATGTACAAACAGGTTCCAGCCATTCTCTCGTTCATGAAATGTTAGACCTCCATCTTCGCTCTTTTGGTCTTGGCTACGTTCACGCTCCCACCCCTTTCATGTGAGGTTCTATTCCTACATCGTCTTGAGGCTAGACATACACCATATCTTGGCTGCATTGCGTGTACTGAATCTCCTTAATGAGAACATTGGGAACTTGGGTAATATCGAAGCAATTGTATGCGCAAGAATACGTGGCGTTGGACCCACCGAGGACAATGTATATCTGGGCGCAATCAACGGAAAGGGGGGAGCCAGCTACGTGCCCCCTACGGCACAGGGGCCCCGTAGGTATAGCGCTCTGGGCACCATTGAATTAGAATAGACGATACGGGAATCATAATTTCAGCCGAGAAATAGGATAGGTAGAGGCTCTCCGGCGGTTCGTTTCAACCCAGCCAGCACAAAACTGGAATACTCCACGGCGTATTGTACGATTTTGGGCACGCAGCCCCTACTAATTTACGGGGCTTAAATCATAGATGATAGTTTGTAGCATTGAGCCCGCCAGGAGAGGTTAGCTTGCAACTTTGTGCCGCAAGGTGGCGTCCTTGTCCTGCCGGTGTTAGGAGTTCGACCGGAACATCATTATAAGCTTAGATCGGTAAGATGACGCCTGCGAGACCTACGGAGAGACGGGAACACCCATGAAAGATTGAACACTACCTCGACATGGCAGGGACCATCATGTAGGCACCAGACCCATGGAATGGGGAAACTATCATGGGATGTACACAATGTATGCAGTGGGCAAACCGATGTAACTGGTACATCCTACTTTAAGTTAAATTAAATCAAGCAACGATGTATAAAATAACGGAGTGCGATGCATATCGCACCTTGGTAACGGAGAGCCGTGGCCTTTTTGCGTGGGCGGAAAGCAACGGCCCGGAACGTGCCAGCACAATTTCAGTCATGCTGTGGAGCAACTGCGGGAGGGTACCAATCGCTGCAAGCGAATTTTCAGTATTTTATGTAAGTTAATCACTGCCTTGCATTTTGAAAAGAGAAAATCCATAGAGTCCCTTCCCATGGCACCCTATGGCACACCTTAAAACAGGAGGGATCCAATCTCGGCTCGGTAACTGCATAGGAAATATGGGTTAAATGTTTAGCTTATAGAGCAATGCCTCAGTGACAGCGCTTGGTTTATCATTAAGTGCGATGTCAAAAGGTACAAACGGCGAAAGGAGGCTGACTGAATACAGATTATCGTGTTAGTAATACGTTCTGTCGATACTGAGTGGCTCGTCGATCTAATCTGGAACCTATCGGAGTGCATACACTCCAGGGTTTGACAGAGATAACTTTGGCTCAATAGTGTTGCGTCTGGACTACAACTTGCATGAAAGACTGTGTTCAGCATTCGCCATGTAAAAGATAGGATGTACATATGAGTGTGAAGTGTGGGACGACAAGCCAAGAAGCTCAAACGAGACAGACAAGAGTGACAGAGAAATAGACTACCAAATAGAGAGCGCTGTCACCTAGCGGCGGCAGCAATATCTTCAATCTGCTTAGCAGTTTCCGCAATACCCAATGTTGGCTCTAGTCGAGGCGCTTGGTCTCCTATAATCTCCCCAAACCCCTGTTGGGCCGCTTGCGAGATCTGTTCGCGCAACTCAGGCAGTACATCCTTGAGTGCGTTCGAATCAGACTCTGCAGCACGGCCAAGTACGGACGATAGAATGGAGCTCTCTGCCGTAGTGGTAGAAAGATTGCCCAGTATTGGTTGGGCCCGAGCCGCGAGCCCGAATTCTTGGCGAGCAGTCCCAGCCAGCAGAGCGGCAGTTTCTGATCGTTCAAACGTTAACACAGTGAGAGCCACGAGGGTAATGAGATCTCACCAGCACCGGTATGGCTAGCAGCAGCTCTAATGGATGCAGACGGCGCGGATGTTGCAATGGTGTGCGATATTGTAGAGCGGCTGGCTGATGCAACAGTGGACGTCACCGAGGCTACGGTAGTGGAAGAGACTGCCACTTCCTCTTTAATCGCATTCATCACGACCGAGGCCATAGAATGAACTTAGGTGTGCGAAAGATAGGGTGAACGACCGCAGCGCTTGTGGTGGATGGGAGATGACGTTGATTGGATCCAAGACGTCAGGAAATAGACAGTTTTCAAATTCAGGGCCCACCGATGCCTTGGGCTACATTTCGATTTGCGAGAGCTACATTTCGACACAACTTGATTTAGACTCGGATTGCCAACTCATGGATTCCAGGAGCTCAATTACCGACCCTTTAGCATCAGTCTATCCTAGCAAAGAGGAATGGGAAAGGGAGCTGCCACCAACTTATGCAACGACCGGCGACTTAGCTATCGATCGCTTAGCTTTTTTTCACATTCTCGAAAGATTGAAGGTGATTGAGAATACGCAATGGTTCTATGTAGCCTTGTCAACTGACATCGCAGCCGCGCAGACACAAAAACGAACAGGGTGGATTAAATCGCGGGTAGGGGTTTCATTTTAATATTTATCTGTGTTCACCTTTACGTGGTTGAAGATTCCTGGCCCCGAAAGGTGAGCAAATGTGGTGTTGAGTGTGCACGCCGGCACCATCCTGACCTCGTTTATATAGCATCGCAGACCATATGCATAGAATGTCTATTTTAGCATTGTGCACGAGTGACGTAAAGCTAGATGTATCCAAGTAAGCACATTAACTTATGCGCATACAGCTATATTCATACCCGCTGAGATAGATGTGTTATGCTAGCAGTGGTACATGACCTGGCTGAGGCTGTTGCTGGAGACATCGCACCATGGGAAGCGGGTATAACCAAGGATGATAAGATAGCAAGGGAAAGGGCGAGTACCAAACCCTTTTGCGGTTTCTTTCTCAATAACTTCTGTCACATAGGCCGGAATGAGAAGCATGCTCACCGATATGCTACACGACAGCCCCGCTGCACGACGCATCCAGGCATTGTGGGAGGTATATTATACCATCCCGAGAGGCTTTTATGTTACTGATAGTCAGGCAGGAATACGAAGAACGGACAACTCCTGAAGCTCGGTTTGTCAAAGGTAGGCAAATACCACCCAGCCTAATTTTTAGCGCTCTTACATGTCCTTGTATAGATCTAGACCGCTTAGAAATGGCGTTACAAGGTGTGTCGTTTTAGCCTCAGGAAAATTTCCTAGCTTATTCACTCGTCATAATACAGCTGCAGAGTATGAAAAAGCACACTGTGATAGACCAGACGAGCTTCAGGCGTTTTTCGACAGTAGTTTACCTCACATTCAACACCCAGAAGTGAAAGAATGGGGAGAGGATCTCACGAGGGAAAGGAAAGGGCGTATGGAGTCGGAGAGTTGAGCCACTCAGGCCATGCGGCGCTGTCCCGTGTAGTCATTCGGAAAAAGGTGGATTGGCGTAATGCAAGCGCTAATAAATAGCAAGAGGTCCGGTCAAGGATGATCATCAGGGTTCTATCGGCGTCGGACTAGGGTCTTCTCCAAACACGCCACACATTCATCCATTGTTGCTGTGGTGGCTTGTGCTCCTGTCAAAGGTCAATTTACAAAATGCTCGCTGAAGCTGAAGTATATACAACAAAGCTTTTGGGAGGCTGTTCTCCTAGCCTCCCTTTCAGGTCCACCTCCTCCCCGTCCGCGGCGGCCTTCTCCCCCTCACCTTCATCTTTCCCTCTTCACGACCTGGTGTTTCTTTTACGGTTTTAATTAATACTTCTCATAATAACTTGCACCTTCCGCAACTCTCACTCAATTAAGCGCAACTGGTTTGCGTCTTTACGAACTCAATTCTCAACACTCCTTACGACCTCGCGCTACGCGCTTTAAGTATGTTCGATGCTCTCGAGCTTCGATTTGTTACGATACGTGAGTCGTATAAACTTTCTGTGTTGTTCTAGGATTGAATTGATTGTTGCCTCGCAGTCCTTGTCATGCTGGGCCAGGCTACGCTGTCGCTGTTGACTATTGCGAACATAATTGTGGCTCAGCTTTCCGGTTCTTACAGTAAGTTCCTAAGATATAACGCGTTAGTCGTGTGACTTATTAGCGTTTCGCAGTAATGCTTCCCATCTTTGTGGTTGCAACCAATGCGCCGATGTCTCTCGCGTTTCTCGTCTTGTGAGTGCTTGAACTCTTCGCTATACAATGTCTGACGTTTAAGCCTATAGCATGGTACTGGATTATCGACGAAAGTCCCCACTCAACATTCGAAATGAGATCGTCCTTTGTGCAACGGCTGGGGGCACGGACCTAAGTGAGTGTGAACGTGGGGCTTCCTTGATAATTAACTCATGCCTCTGCAGTCTCCGCGGTTGCAATGCTATTTTTCAACATGGATGATGCTATTTGTAGCCCTCGTCCTAGTAGCGAAATGTGGAATACATGCGGCGCAAGCGCTGCTACTGTCGCTCTGCTGTGGACCTCCACCTTTTTGCGTGCGTTGTTTCTTACACTATTTAGACCCAAGGTACTTAATCGGCTGCTAGTTTTTGCTTATGCGATTAGTTTATTTTGTACCGCTCAACGATATCAGAGGCTCCATCCAGCTGCGGAAAGGTCTGTTTGGAAACTAACGGTCAAGACCACCCCTTGGTCCCGAGAAACGTATCCTGCGGGTGGCCCTCCTGGGCGGCGGCTTCGGTGAGTAGCATCTTCTATCCTCTGAAAGTGAATCCTTATACTTCTCTTCTCAGCAAAAAGCTCCCGCTTGACATGGAGTCTCTTCGCAGGGTTGTAAAGGACAAGGACAGTCAACCACTTGCACGCGAAAAAGGCTTCGCCTCGACCTCTTCCCTTTCGTCAACAGCGCCCTCGCATCCTATTGTGCGCCCTCCTGGACTTGATCCGCTGCCCACCGGCTTTGCTGAGCGTATGGGGTACTTTCGTCGAGATGAGTTCGGTGAATATGTTGCATCGACCCCAACTCGCTCTCGTGAGTTTTTACCACCGAACCCTAGTCGTGCTTCGCCAAAGGAGCATGAAGGGGGAGCTGTGTTTAGAATGAGCACCCAACCGACTCCTCGCCGTCCTTCATTCCCCGATCTCCCGAGTCCATTCCTTCAGCCACCGTTGGCAGGCAGTCCTAGGGCTATGCCTTCTCCCAAGCGACTTGCGACTCCCCCGACGCCCCAGTCGAGGTCAAGGTCGTCGTCGAACTCGTCTGGGGGATCTAGTTCTAGTAGCGGTGGTGACCCGGGTTTTGCTGGTGTCGGTTCTGGTCCCGAACCGCAAAAAGCGAGCCTTCGCATTTCAATCCCGCGACCACTTATGTCTCCTAACGGTCGTAGCGCCGGCCCGCCTAGTACTAGATCTGGAAAGACCCCTACTAGCGCTGTATTACTCGGTGCGGGTCAGCGTAGGCCATTCCATGTCTCTGCTCCGACGACGCCCGCCAGTGCACATTCAATCACCTTGCCTCCAATGCCGTTTCAAGCCCCGCGCTCTCTGTCGTCCCCTAGCTCGCCGCAGGTTCGCCAAGCTGGGGCACGACCTGGGTACAATTACACACACCAACACTCTCGGTCTCATCCTTCTCTTGCCGCAACTGTTTCCACTATGACTGCCTCTGGAGCTGCTTCTAGGTCCGGCTCTCTTGCATCGGGGTATAACCGGCCTAGGGCCCATTCTGCGTCTGAGGAATCTTCACAACCACGACCACCATTCCTGCAAATTCCCCAGCCTGTAATGTCCCCCTCGACACGGCAGCGGATGTCCAACGCTGCGTATCCACTTCCACTTCCACCCCTGTCAACTTATCCCATCAAGTCGGTCGCCATGACTTCTGGACGTTCGCAATCTGCTCGGGCCCAACAACCTGAGTCCATGCCCGGGAGAACCTCTAACGAGTCTACTCGTGCCGCCCAGGAGCTCCCTCGAAGTCGACCAGTTTCAACTGTTTCAACCATATCAATTTATAGCACTTCGAGCGCCTCGCATGGCCCACCGCCTCCCCGTGAACCTCTCCCCCCTGCCGTTTTGTCGGCACTCTCAGCGGAGGGCGGTATTAGGCACACTGCGGCACAGAGACCAACCTCTGCACCTTTGAGGCGCCTTTCGAAATCCAAGAAAGAGCCTGCGGTGGCTAGGGTAGTTTCTCAGCATGGTGGTGCGGTAGCACACAATCGCTGGGGTGGGACAGGAAATGGACCTGCACGCCGGAGCTTGGCTGCGCAGTTTCAGCAACCTCGAGCAGCTCGGTAGGGTGGTCGATGCAACATCTCAAAATGGGCGGTAGTCTTATACTAGTAGTCATATATTCCATGTTTATCATATCATAACCAATGTAGCCATAGTCAATCAACCAGTATCACTAAAGAGTGAACCATGGAACCAAAATAGTTCAAGTCTCGGGGATGTCAGCCTATTTGGATACATTTGGTCCTGATTACTGATGTCAGAATCAACAAAAGAGACAAAGTTACTCTCCACATCTCGACCACATCCACTCCCCTAAAGCACCGTAGAACAAGATGGTTTCTGGAGCAAACAGTTTCAAAGACACCGGGCAGATTGGTCCAAGTCAGCAACAAAATCCCCTTTCTATTTATTCCACGGCTGACTTGGCATAAAGAGGATTCTAACCAGGCGATGCTTGAATGGCGTAACTCGGACGGACTCGCCTCTCGCCGGCCTCCTGGCGTGAGTTTTGTCAAAAACCAAGATCGGGAGGGCAATGTGAATTATTATCGCCCTGTTGCCGATACCGAGGAAGCGTCGGTTCACTGGAGGAGAGAGATTGGGACATACATTGGCACAGAGTTAGGGCTTCCTAGTGGGTGTATTCCAATTCGTCTTGTAGTACCATCTCACGTGTTTGAATGTAGAGGGAAAGGTTTATTGGATGAAGGGCTGGCCTTCGGGTTATGGGTTTTACGATCATCAGAAGGGACGGTTGCCCAACCCACGACATGATCTCTATCTCTGTGGTGTGTTCGGGCTTCATCTTACATGCGATTCAACAATTAATGCACAAGGCAGGCTCCGCCTCTACTGTCCGGTTTCGCTCCAAGAACGAGTTCCTGCCACATGCCAAATGGCTTATGACTGACCCTACGCTGGATCCTCGAAATTGCGGCTGCAAGTATTGCACGAAAGCTAAATCTCAAGTTGAGGTTAACCGGAACCTCAA
>JANWGL010003291.1:1772-35250 GCA_025200755.1 Ceratobasidium sp. C01 | reverse complement strand
CAGGTTTCCAGATGTGGTACAGCGGCTACCTTGGTGAAGCTTCATCCACCGCCGGGTTGTGGGCCAGAAGCAGTTGACGAGGCGTTGGATCTGAAGAAGTACATGGACACTGTCAGCAATGCGCCAGATCTAGTGCTTTCCGATATAATGCTCACAGGAAGATGTTGCCCACTTGAGGGACGAGTTCGCTTACGAAGCTATCAACATTTTGAGCGAGTATGGAGGCGAACACTTTAAGCGGTTCAAGTCATGCAAGTACCCTGCGCATTACACTAATTATATACTGATACTCTATTGCACAGATAACGAGAGATCAAGGCCACTGATCGAGCCTCTCCTCCCACCCCGGCTAACTGAAGCGTTCCCGTTATCGACGATGCACGTTAATCAGGCCTCGGCCAACGGCAATGCGATTGCCTTCGAAGAGCTACAACGAATCACACAGATCGACAAGTCCGAATTGTATAAGGATCGTATCTGCATTGTCACTGGCGACCTACTTACCGTGGAGCGTATCTTATCTGTTCGAGATGTGCGCACTCTATATATGCGTACGCCCGTTCACGTCCAAGACAAGCGTGAAAACCTTAGCTTTCTTGTACCATACTGTGGATTATTTCACACTCGCATTGCTGCAGCGACTGGAATCCTTAATACCCACTTTGGCAAGCCTAATACTCGGCCAAGCAACGCGCCCGCCTCACTCTGGCGGCACAACGAGCTATTGAAGCGAAAGAATGTACCACTTGGCCAGTCAATTAATTATAGGATCGTCCAGGACCTGGAATTCCACTCGCTATATGCTCGAATTCTCGACATTGTGCGTATCCAATCTGGCTGCGGCTCACTGTCGGACTTTGCTCATAAGCTAGAGGAGCTCCCCGACGACCAAGCTTGGGCTCGGTTCAAATCAGTTGCTCTTGGGGCAGTGACTCGTTTCACTACGCCCACGGAGGCCGACGGCGATGACATACTCAGGAATAGTGTACTCTTCATTCGCGACGCGCTTTTACTCCGCTGCTTTGCTACTTCGATTAAGTCTGGCAATGTTGCCATGATTGTCTTAATATTAAAAGCCTGGACGATCTTGTTTCGGGGTGCGGGCCGATACCAATATGCTGCGGAACTCATGCGACTCCGACACAACCTTGTTCACGCCTGGCCCAAACCACTTCGGTACGGAGTTCATATGTTTGCTACATTATCGTAAATACTAATTCATCCTTGAAAGTGATTTAATATTGTCTAACCTTCTGGTAAATATGACTGGTAAAAAGGATGGCTGGAAGGAAACCGACCTCCTCCAGGAACATCTTAACTATTGGATTAAAGTGAGCTTTTCAATTAGGGCAGACTAGGCCGTATTAACATTTTTAGGTTGTATATAAAGCACGGGGAGCTAACGCTTCATGGTCGTGGCTGGAGGAAATTTCGCCATGCATCACCACTCTGCGGGAGCTCGCAGACCAGGTCAACAGCTCGCTGGCGCCACCAAACTCAACACATCGTACCCCGCCAAATCTACAGGCGGATATCGACGTAATTTTTAAGTCTCTGGTTGAAGAAAAGATCCATACCCATTCAGCTCGGCGCTTTTCCAGTGCGAAGGATATCTTGACCCTCGGGCTACAAAGCCTTGAAGGTAAGTTCCTTCGTATAGTTAGATTATTTAGTAACGTGAAGGTACAAAAGGTCCCAGCTCCCCCATCAAAGATTTCAATAGGTACCGGTTTGGTGTGCATAAGCCACCGGCGAACGAATCTCAACAACCAGACGAGACTGACGCTCGAAACGGTGGTAAGCCCGTTACCCGTTACTCGTTACATTGCCCTTCCACATTCCGATATAAATTGGACTAGATGAAACTAGGGCCCGGCATGGGCACACCCGGGTTACGCCCGGGTCATGCCCGCGGGCATTGCGAATTCGGCTAAGTGCCCGGGTATTACCCGTAACACAGCCACTGTAACCCGGGTGGACATGGGTAAGACCCGGGTGTACCCAGAATGTATAATTAATAGACCAAAATAGGTAATTACATCAAGATCTCATACTTGCGCCAACAATGGAGGTCGCTGTGTCGACTGAAGGCAGTAGCGGAGTATTATACCATGATCCCACAGCCATCTTGGCCTCGAATGTGACATCGCCCATTGAGTGCTGCAAGTGATTGATAGTCAACCGACCACCTGAGAAAGCTCGTTCAGCGTCGACAGATGATGCTAAAAAGATTATGTAAGTGTATGTGAGCAAAAGCGACGGCAAAGCACACAATCATACATACCAGGTGCACTGAGAATGCCGAGAGCAAACTTGGCCACTCGAGGCATTTGTTTCAGTTGGCTAGTCCAATATCCAAGGAGGCCCCCGTAGCGGAGTGTTTCCACTGGTACTAGAGGTGCCTTGAGATAGTCTTCAATTGTGTCTGCGCATTCAGGGGCACCCTCAGGCTCGATCTCATCATCAGAGAGCCAACCATCATTCAAAGACTGCAAGTCAAATGTATCAGTTACACCTGGTCAGAGTAAAGGAATTTAAGAGCATACCTGATGTGATCCCAGCTGATTTTGCGAAGCCTCAAGGCTGTCTTCGCCCCAGGTGCTAGCCATGTCACTAAAGGTTGCATGTACTAGAGTTTGTACACGCTGGATGTCAGGCTTAGAGTACTGGTGTGATTTAAACCACTGAAGCTTCTTGTGGGGACACATCACTAGTAAACGGCACAATTAGTTCATATATGCGCAGGATATAGTGTACACCACTTACCAATCGCAACCCAGTAGATGCTAGAATCCTCAAATAAGCTCATATACTTGTCAAATACCTTCAGCGAAGCATGAGCTGCAACTCGAAGCAATGCGTGACGGGTTGGTGATGCATTCTTGACTGTTGCCTGGAGCTTATCTCGAAGCTTCAAGAGCGCAGGGATAACTTGATGAATTAATGGTACCTCGGTCTTTGAAAAGAGCAGTGTGAGTCGCTCAAACCCCTGCGCATATTGTTTACATTGAGTTAGCAAATGAGTAATGTAATAGAAGCATATATACGCACTTTGAGCTCAGTGACAAGCTGCTCTGCAAGCTCCCATTGGGCGTTGGTGAGTTGGTACTTCTTGAGCGATAAATCTCGATCGGCTGTAAGCTGTTTGACCGCAGGCCGCATCTGCACATGGCTTTCAATACATGTCTTCTCGCTGTTCCAACGAGTCGATACCGAGCGTGCCAGTGCGGGATGCGCTGAAGCGCTGAGACCCGGAACTGCTGCGACGTATTGTTCCAGTTTATGCTGGACAACTGGTGACTTCTTGGCACGATTTGCAAGACCGCCAATCTACATGAATGTTCATTTAGAGTGCGAAAAATGCTATGCATGTTAAGCGTACCTTTGGGAGTAGCTGTTGGGCATTCAGTCGCTCCTTCTCAGTGATTACTAGACCATAGTTCTTCTCTACCTCGGAGAACGCTGAAACAACACTAGCTTTCACTGTTTCATCATCATGCTCAAGCTTGTCCTCATTTACGTCGTCAATGGTTGGATCTTCTGTTTCACTATCTGTGTCGTCGTCAGCGGTGGTCTCGCTTGCTTGATTGGCCTCGCTAGAGCCCTCTACTACGCAAGGTGTATGATCATTAACTTGGCGACGCTTATTGGAGGTGTTTGACGTCCCCTGCGATTTACGCGTTCGTTTCTGTTTCCGTAGCTTAGAGAATATGCTCAAGAAGGCCTATAGTATAGCTCTTCAGTATATTGAAAGAATTGAATCGATGTGACATACCTTTGCCATAAGATTGACAATATGAGCAATGCAGCGAGCACGGAATTTTGAGCCACCAAATGTTGGTAAAAGCTTCTGGAGCTCAGCAGTGAAGGTGTTGTTGTTGCTAGCGTTGTCCATGTATACAGTTAATAACTGTAGGTAAAGAATGAGCAGCTATATGCGCACCTCACCCAGTCGCACGTACCTTTTGCCCCAGTTCGTACTTTTTTAAACATTCAACTGCTTGCTGGGCAAGGTAATCGCCCTGATGACGACGGGTGAGCCTGAGGAACGTGCATTTAGCTTGGGTCTATGCGAGCGGAAGTAATCTAAGCAAGGCAAGGTTACTCACATGATAAATTCAAGAATTGCTCGATGAAGCTTCCCCGAGGTCTGCCATATAATAACAAGCCCAAGATACGAGCGTGAGGTTGGTGCGGTCCAGCCATCGATAGCCAAGTGAATGTGGTCGATTTGCTATGCACAACATTAGCGAGTCAAATTACCATAATCATTTGCGAGTACATACCTCAAAATACTGGCGTATGCTCTCCATGTTATGGTGATAAATGCCTCTAACATCGCGACTGAGGGTTGTTGAATCGGGGAGCAAAGCTCCTGGGCGAAGCTCGTCAACAATAGCACCAAACAGTTCGTCTTGGACGAGCTCAAAGGGCCTATGGTTGCGTGCACACCACAGTGCCAAAAGGGCACGGAATCGAGCAGGGGAGAATTCGCGAACAGAGTTCGATGAAACGACAGCCTTCTGGTTGGCTTGACTTTGTAAATCACAGGCCATCGCCTTTCGCAGTAAGTTGTTCGTGCCCGAGGATGTGTCCTGACGAGCCCGATATTGGGCAGCATGCTTGTTTGGATTGGTCTTGCAAGTAAACTTGAACCAGATCGATTGCTCTCCTAGCATATTGGTCCGGCGCTCAAGCGAGGTGCTGAAATGTTTATACACATCACACCTCCAAAAGCTTTGAGATGCAGCTGCAATAAATCATGAATAAATGCTAACTTTAGAAGGATATAAGACACGTACCACATATAATGTCATCTGACATTGACCAGACCTGAACATCGCTCAGCTTCACTATATCGAGGTGTTTAGGTGGCTCAGAGGGCAGTGTAGATGAGGTAGGGGTGGGTGTCATCAGCGCGGGGGACATGTAGGGCAAAATTGGAAGATTCACTGCTTCTAACAGGAGTTAATCCCCCGCTTATATACCCAAACCATTTTTATTCTCGCATATTCTAGTACACTATGATTTTCTACGTGATCACAAATCGTTCTGCTCACACTCCCGCACCTCCACCCGACATGAGCACGGCGGGATTGGTTTGGCTCGCCTAAGCGCTGGGTACCCATGGGTATTGCAAATAATACCCGGAACCTACCCATCACCGGCACAGCTTGCCCGGGCCTGCCCGGAGCACCGCCCACTCTTACCCGCACGGGTTACGCCCGGGTAATACCCGGGACAGGCCTACCCATGCCGGGCCCTAGATGAAACCCAGGCGGCCGATGAGGAAGGAGAGGATTTATTCGATGTTGTTATTGGCGATGACGACGGGGATAATATCCCCATTCCGTTTGACCTCGCTTAAGATTTACATCATAGTGGTTAAGTTACGTTGTATTTTGATTGGAACTGCTGTCTCGTGAACGTACGGCCCGATAAGCTACTTATCAAACACATGTATACATGGTCCGCGGGCATTTTAGTAATTTATGATAATTTTGTACGATACATTTGAGGCGATCCCGGGGTGGTCGCGCCCCCTCCCTTGGTCGGCGCTTCCTCCCCATGGTTGGCGCTTGGCGAGCCCAGGCGAATTCGCCTAAGTCCCCCCGGTGCTCCAACATTTTCTAACAGACGGTCTGGGAGAAGGGAGGAACGATCAGATCGAAGGCGAGGTGACGAGCCTTCGATCTGATCGTGACGGTCACAATCTCCCTAGACCGGATGTGTAAGAGACTACACCAAAAGGTGACCGTCATGCCCACGCTGGTATCAATGATGAGTGGTTGTGGATAATGCCGGGCTGTCGGAATTCCTTATCCGATGGGCGCTGTCAATCGATGAGCAGACGAACAAAGGGACATGTTGCACGTCTCTAAATGAAGCGAACAAGCTTGATGGGCTAGTGTATGAAAATCACGCGGTTGAGTGCAGGCCGGACCCCCGTGGCTCATTGGCACTCGTGGTGCTACAAGCGGGGGTGTGTTTGATGCTACACGGCTTTAGTTACTCTGGGATTCAGTCATACATAGGGGGTTAACCGAAAGAAAATCTAAACTTGAACACATGGCAAATACCGTAGCCTCGTGTCGAACATCAGAAAGCCTAGTTCACAATTTAAAGCCTCGCTATTCGTCGCGTATTACTATTTCTCGCCCTCTTAGCAACTAGGATCTGACGCCAAGATGTGCCGCGCTATTGCATCCAATCCAGATCTGGCGGTACGTCCTTTGATTCGCTGGTTGCAGCAAGCAATGCCTAACATTAATTCAACTCTACGAGCAGGGCATTGGCGTACGTACCGAGTTTGAAAACATAATAGGTTCATTCATATCAGACAATAACTTTATATAGGTCCGAGTAGCATTCTACGTGCAGTCTTGCTTGTGTTTCGTAATCACAGTCGCTTCTATTCAGCGACCACACTCTGACGAATCTGGCCATTTAGATGATGTCGTACAAGTTCCCTGGGCGTCCGGGGGCGGAGTATCGGCGCACTTTGCAAATGACGAACTGTTGCCTCGTATTGTCCGCCTGGATTCAATACACAAGCGAACGAGGTTTAAGTGTTATGGATAGTCTGATTGTGAATAAGGTTAGTCATATATTTGAGAGATTGTTAGCATACGATTTGCTAACGGTGTCTCACCTTAAGATGAATTGCATACTGGCATGTTGCATCTTCGTGGACATAGAAGCCTATACCAACCGCTACTCCATATTGCTATCTTACGCAAGTGCGGGGTTCACGTACGCCTGGAGTATATTTCTCTGGGTGAAAAATAGGGGCTGCTATGGTGACGCTGTCATCGCTATTCTAAAATGGAGAATTCACCTCTCCGATCATCGCTTCCAGATCATCATACTTGCTATTTTGCTTTGTTGTGTTGCATGGTTGTTTGGGCGCCTCCTGCTGTTTGTAAGTATCCTTACCTTGCTTTGCTACTAGTAATACTAAGTCTCATAGCTTGCTGCCATCCGATGCAGTTTCCTTGGCATTCACAACAAACGGTGTAACCAACATCGAACGAGGGCGCAAGGTCTTAAATTATTGTATGGGTTTGTTGTGTGGATATGGGCGGTATGCATGATTGAGACGTCCATCAAGCACAATAATCAACAAGACGCTCTCAACGAGTGGAGTTTTGGGCAAACTCTGGCTCTATTCACAACCTCCTTTACTATTGTCTCGACGATATCCACCTGGAGGAAGCATTGGGCAAGGCATATGAAAACACAAGGATTTGTTGGAAAATGTCCGTTTTTCCCCGTGGTAAAACCTGCCTGGATCCGCGCTGACAGCCTGCCACAACCCCGTTGACAGTGAAAGCGTTGTGTACGCCTGTATGGACATCGGATAACCTACACGTGATCGACGACATGTGCGAATCTGTAATTGGGAACAGCAAACTGCCCCCATGCCCGGCCCGGAGGCAGGCAACGGTGTGAGGTGGTCGGTCATGTGCGAGGGGTAATAAACCAAGACTCTCTTACCAGTTACTTACACCTAATCACCGCGGAGGATGATTTTGTAACCCTACGTTCCGATTTTTGACCACTTTTCGATAAGTAACAATTTCTTGTACATATCTACCGCACAATGCAGGCCCATCAATACTAAGATAACGGTAGATCCCAAGGTTCATCCTTATCTTTCTCCTTGTCACCCCCATCCGAAGTTTCCGCGTTCTTCATGAGCTCCTGGTACTCCCTCGCATCTTTTCTGCTGCTCATCAGTGGCTTGGCAGTCTTTTCGAGACACTTGAATACCTGGTTGAAGATGGGTGCTTAGATCTCACTTCTTCCATCAATCCCAATAAAGTTCCTCCCTGGTAGTTGCGTCGGGGGGTTTGAACGTTCTGAGGCGCCTGCGAACGGCCAATGGCACCTTGGTCACCTTCAGGATAATTCACTTGGATGCGTTGTGAAGGGACAGTGACGAGGTCCTTCAAGTAGCTGTTGTCTGTTGCAACGTGCACCTCCACCTGAAGGCGGCGGGCCACATGACGTCCCCTCATTCATTACTCAGTATAATGTATCTGTTTAGGACAACGTGCTCGTGTCGGATGACGGTATTCTTAAGATCACTAACTTCGAATGTTTCATTCCACAGGGTGGCTTTACCTCAGTTCTCAGCAACGACAAAACCCGGCGAGGGAGCACTATGATAGATGATGCGTAATTGATCGGGGCTCGGCTGCTTACTTGTGACCGCTCTTTAGGCACTTGAGTTATTTCAGGCCAAGGAAGACAGCGCACGCGAATCTAAAAAGACTGCGGCTACGAGGAACAAGCAGACCGATGTATATGCGCTAGTAATGGTACGTCTATCTGATTCATTCGTAAGTAGATCGTTGCTAAGTGGATCGTATCAGACGATGCTAGTAAATC
The DNA here is from genome assembly GCA_025200755.1 of Ceratobasidium sp. C01. Lineage (NCBI taxonomy): Eukaryota > Fungi > Basidiomycota > Agaricomycetes > Cantharellales > Ceratobasidiaceae > Ceratobasidium > Ceratobasidium sp. C01. The sequence goes on along the minus strand of JANWGL010003291.1, from coordinate 26,856 downwards.
CTTTCGGATTAGTCGGAAACCTGTACGCCTCACCCCACGCAGGAGGTCCTGAGTGTTGACCTACCGTAGGCCAAATACCGAGATGACTTTGGTGTACACCGTGCTATCGACCGGCAAGAGCCGCCTCGGGAAAGATAGGGGCAACGCCAGCCCTTGCAAAGGCAGCATCGAGGGCAATCAGGGAATCCAGGCGCCGTGCGGGGGGGATCGGAGTGAGGCTGCAATGGTGCCCTGGCCACGAGCACATCCGAGGGAGCTCGGAGGCAGACAGGGAGGCGAAGGAGGCAGCAGGGGGCAAACGCTACCGCGAAGACCTGGTCCCGCCCCTCCTAATCGACTACAGACCCCACGTAAACCCGGAGACATTGAAGAGACAACTCAAAGCGGAAAACCGAACTCTCGCCCTGACTTACTGGCTCGAGTCTAAGGCGGGCAGATCCCAGACCAAAAATTCCCCTCCGTCCTCGCTCCAGATTTCGCTTATTTTTGTTCGCATTTTTAGCAGGAGCGATAGGTGCAGCCAATTGCGTCGTAGTCGTCAGAGTCGTATCCGAGGTTATTGTTACGGGCGTGGGAACACGAGTAGATTCGAGGGCAGATCCGTTCGCGCTTGGAATGGCTGATTCGGTGCGAGGGAGAGCCGTCCCTGCAGCTTGATGTTTCCTTAGTTTCCGGCGGCGCGCGTTACGGTCTTTCGTGGATGGTTTTCCATACCCGGGTGGGATTGGTGGCTGGAGTGCCGCAGGTTTAGGAGGTGGGAGTACGGCTTTGGGAATGGTCCTAACGACAGTTGACGGTTGACAGTTGGCAGTCAATCGTCATACAGACGGATGTGCTAGCGAAATGATGGGGCTTACTTTGGTTCCTTCCGAAGCGGGGCGGAGGCGGGTTCGCGAAGGATCGGCTGGGGCGCAGGTGCAGAATCAGAGCTCGAGCTCGAGTCTGAATCAGAGTCCGAGTCCGAACTGGAGTCCTCAGAGGAAGAATTAGAGCCCGACTCCGAATCAGACTCGGATTCCGAGCTGGAAGAATCACTCGAGTCCGATGACGAATCCTCCGAGCTGGATTTTGGAATGGCGGTTTTTTGAATCGATGGAGGTGCTCGTGCGGGAGGCGAGGTGGTAGGTTTAGATGTCGACCGTGATGTATTTGGCGGTTGACGAGGGGGTTGGGGCTGTGGAGAGCGCGTCCGCTGCTTCTTGTGTGGCTGAGATTCGGTTGCAGTTTTAGAACCGCTCTCTGAATCAAGGGAATAAATACAATGCTAAAACAGCTCGTTGGCGCCGTACCTCCCGTAGCTTTTCGTTTTTCCACCTGAGGTTTACACCGGATACTACAAGTAGATCTCATGTCAAGATAGAGAGGCACGAATCAAAATAATTACGCACACGATAATGTCTCCATCCCGTACTGCGCCAATAGGACTCGAAGGCAAAAGCACAAAGTCGTCAAGTTCGAGAGAGATATCACCGGCTAGAACAAGGCCAAGTGTCGAGATGATATCGTCTGCTAGATCATTAATAGTGCAAAAAATCGAGTCGGGTGAGAAGGTATGCCATGCTTTCAGAGGTTCGAGCGTCGGGGTAGTCTGCACTCGGATCCTCACCCACGTCGAGTTCATGTTCGACAAGCTGACTAATGATGACACATCACTGACACCTCACGTGACGACATAAAGCTATAGTATCATTACACTCCAGGTCACTCAGCAAAATCCCCCTAAGTTCCAGAGCGCTCCGGATCGCGGGGGGTGGCTCCAGCCGCTCCACGTGCTCCGGAGTGCTCCGGAGCACTCGTGATCAAGCCGATGCCATAAAAGGGGCACTCAGGAGCGCTCTGGAGCACTCATTAGACCATATCTGGTCCCTCACGAGCACTCTGGAGCACTCTGGAGCACGTGGAGCGGCTGGAGCCACCCCCCGCGATCCGGAGCGCTCTGGAACTTAGGGGGATTTTGCTGAGCACTCGAGTACTTGCGGAAAAACATTCTGCGCATTTTTGAATAAGCAAACTAGGTTACACCATACTGATACCTATGTGACTCTGTTCGTCCTGCACGCCCCGTCTAGTACTTGCACGCCTCAAATCGAGGGTATAACCGCTCTGTTCTCTTTGCTCTTCTAATACTTATAACACAGGGTTGCTGAAAGGCTATACGTACAAGTCATAACGCTCATTGAATATAATGACTTACGCAGTGGTCTCGTAGACAGTTATGTACTTGTTATTACGAAGCGGAAAGGAAAAATATGGCTAGTAGGTATGAGAAGGATTCGCATTTGTGACTTCAGCCAACTCGATTAGGTCCATAGAGCACCATTAATGAAGAATATTCACATGCTAATAGGTCAGGACATTGATGATATCGGTACTCGTACATGCAATTCACTGACGCTCCACAACCAATGCCATTGTGACAACATCCCAGGCCCCAGGAGCAGCCTCCTTTTGTTGGATAGGCTTTCGACCGTCATCCGTGAACGGCGACTCTTGCTCCAACGCGTCAAGGTCAAGATACGTAGTCGAAACGAACAGTCGCAATATTCCTACTTCTATTTTCTGGTTCCCCGTGAATGTTATCGGATCCCATCCGTCGGTACCATAGCAGACCTCCATCTCAGATCCCGGCCGCAATGGTGCAGTACCGCCTTCTCCCGCTTTGACCACAGGTGGCTTATAGATCGGCACTGAAATGGTGGATTAATAAGACACGAGCGCTAAGCCTTCTCCACATACACATACCTATGGACTGTTCCAAAGCGTCAAAATACCAGAGATAGGGGTAGAGCGCTGATGTAGCCTTGTTTACTAGCTTGATACCATACAGATCCCCCTCCGTGTAGGTAAGTCGAACGGTCCCATCCTGGTTTAGATTGTCTTTAATAATCTGGAATTCGCCATCTTTGGCCCCTGCTTTGACCTGGAGGAACTCGATCGTGACTAGATCTTTGGCGGCGCGCGTCTTGGGAGTGCGATTCACGTGCCATGCCCATTTTGAAGCTGCACCCAATACCGGCAGTAACTTCTTGATGTCCGCCGATACTGTACGTGGAAGGACGGCTAGTCCCAACTCGCTCGCCATCTGGTTTGCCAGCTCGAACGTGATTCGACCCTTTTCGTTGACGTCTATCACCATCTGCGCTGTATCTCGCGGCGACTGTACCAGCTTATGATAGCTGTCCTCGGTGCTGCTGAATGCGCTCCTCCATTCCCTATCGTTCTGGAATAGCTGGATGACTTTCTCGGAGCAGAAGACTTTCAGTGCTTCCTCGGGCCCTGCGCCTATTTGTAGCGCATATTGAGGTCGGAAAGCGGTTGATACATCTAGCGCAGTGTCCTGAGAATCAGAAACGCTAGGTTGCAGTCGGGGAACAAGTTCTAGACGCGAAGTCCCGTATTCAGTCTCGGTTACCCGGGCGGTACCAAGAGGTGGATTCGTCTCTAGGTTGAAAACATTATCGGAATATAGTTGGAACGTGGACCCCTGAGTAATGCCATGCGCCCCGCCAGCGCCAAGTGTATAGCGGCCGTTTGCGGACGTAATGCCGATGAATCCGCGATTATATGCGGTGGTTCTTGGATTAAAGAGGAGTCGGTTGGAATGACCCCCCTCACATTGAGGATTCTGTGCAACCTGCGTGTCATCACTGGACTCAATTGTCAATGCCGGTCCGCAATATGACAGAGAGCAAGACAAACTCAGAGCTAGTAGGTAGTCGCAGCTCGTTTATACAGCTCTTGTAGGTAAGACCGCCAGTCCCCAAATGACGGAGCAAGGCAAGAAGTGCAATCGTGAAGACCCCGCCTTCCTCGGTGTCCCTTGCCTTCTGATCGGGAGCACACGCCGCCAAGAGTACGTGAGTAAGAACCCCACCTTTACCTATACCGCTGAGGCCAGTAGAGGCAGCAGAGGCAACTGGTAAAATATTTTGATCAAGACCCTCGGTCAACGGTGGGGCGTCGTCGGTGTCGATTCCTCGAAACACTGTTGCATCCTTGCGAGTTCCACCACCAGCATGGCAGCAATCGAAAATAACAGTCTACAATGCAATACTGTTACCTCGCAAATAAAAATATGAAGTGTAAAACACTTACTATATTATTCCCTTTTTTAAACGCGAGCTGCCCAAGAAGAGTATTAATCGTATAATCCGGGATGACGCCAACACGTTCTCCATACGGGACCTCGTCGTTTGAATCGTACGCAACTATGGCTTGGATGGGTACCTCCTTTTCCGGCCAGCTCCGGGGCCGCCTCACAGTACAGCCATGGCCAGCAAAGTAGATAACGATAGGTTGCTGCCTCTGGATGCGCGGATTGTTACCCAGTGCCTGAATCCCGCTTATGATAGCCGATCGAGTCGCCTCCGCGTTTAAGCGGACGGTGAGTTGCTCCCGTGGGACGCCCAGGTGATCATGAAAGTACTCCGCCATGTTTTTGGCATCGTGTACCGCGCCCCTGAGACCGGGATATGACTTGTATTCGTCTATACCGAAGAATAGGCCGTGCAAGTTAGGCTCTTTTATACTAGGTGAGGGGTATGTGATTATGAATATGTCGAAAATACTTGTGGCTTGGACCAACTCACTGAGCGGGTTTCGCGCGCCAATCGTCCAGGCGATGCCTAAGTTGTTCACCACACTATAATCAGGAGGGAATCATATATGTAAATGAAAGCCTCACCGTGCTTGAATCATATCAGTAGTGTTCATAGCGAGGTGGAGAGAGGAGGACTCCATAGGTCAGGGCAGGGGAGGACTAAAAATGGGATGTTGAATCCTGCGACGCTCGTCCGTTTATATAGCCAAAGTAGCTATGGAGGTAAAGCGATCCGAAAGCGCGTCTGCATGAAAATCGAGGGGCGAACGTAGGAAGGTGCATTGCTCCTCCCCAGGATCGATCAAAGCGCAGGAGTGCAATCGAGAGATGCTGATACCGTTTTCAAGTAATACCGACCTTTTTGGACATAAGCTCGAAGTGTACGAGCGCCTGTGAATCCATGATACTTTAATAGCTAGAGCACTAAGTATTGCACTCGAATCACCGAATCTCGGTATTGCATGCCATCAAGGATCCTGGCTGCAAAGGAGTCCTTTGTTGATAGAGAGCAGTACTTTCATGGGCGGCCAAGCGTCTCTCAACACTCTGGAACATACACTTTGGAACACGCACATTTGTGGGGGGGAATCGAGGGCAGCAGGTGCCTATCTTGCTTTGCATTTCACCAGCACCGCCATGATGCTCTGGGGTGGCCACGATGCCGCACATTGTCGCGTTTATGACACAGGGCTGTAAGCGACCGCAGCAAACTATAGCCGGACCCAGTTTTCGTCAAAGTTGGGCTACACCAAAAAGTGTCCTTGTAAAAACAGCGTTACATCCAGGGATCCCTGTGTCGACTTCAATTTGATTTTCAAGAAGCCAGGCGCTCGGCGCTTGAGACCCATTCTTCCAGGTTGCCCCTCGTTGTTCCTTTGCTTCAAGAAATCATAGTCTTATTCAGATTGACTTTGTGGTTCGGATGACATGAGAATTTCCAAGTATTACAATAATACGATGACCATGTCTACCGATTGGTTCGCGGTGCTGGTCTAGATGTATGCGTGGACAAGCGTTTCTGCTTGTTAGTTGCTCCATTTTACCGTTTCTATCATGCTTATTCTACCTGTTAATTTCCAGATTTTGTGTTTCCACAAGCCCCAGTCATTTTTGAACCCGCATATATTTAACGTCTGTATCCCAGGAATCCCAGACCACATCTAGACCCGGCATCGACAATTGTACCTAATGGACAAGGAAGGTAAGTTTTAGGCCGAGAGATTTTCTAACCTGTGACTACATGACTCCCCTGCGATTCTTATATTTAGCCAATGAGCGGGCCTCGGTATGCCACCCCCAATAGCGCGCTTATTCCCATGTTAGTCGACGATAGCCGGAGGACGCAATAGACGCAATATATTGCCCCGTTTGAGGCCTGCAACGATCCTCGTTGAAGTATACGGCGCCTGAGGTAGGAATTTCACCGGAACGAATATTGGTGATTTCGGATTTATGAGCCGATGCAACAACTAATGATACTTACCATATTCTCAGCACATTATTCTTTCAGACTCCAACGATAATATCGGAACCATGAATGTTTATTGTATAGCCAGATAAAGGAATGGGAATCGATGGCGTACACTCTCGGGCGGACCGCATCCAAGTACGCCCATATCTCGCCTTAGCCCGTCATATAACGCTATGTCATTATTGTGATATTTTTAGGCACCTTGACTGAGAGCACTTAGTGAGACGACACATCACGATCTCTCGGATATCTGGGAAACACAATGTATTCGTACTTCTAAGAATAGGAAAGATATATAAATACATGTGCACCAATAGTTTCAATATATACATCTGGGGCCATTGCTGTTATCTGTGGGACCCTTCATCGACGACATTGGACGAAGGACCCACACCGAATCCACCTCCCAAACTCTGACTTCCCATACCCGGTCGCATCTGGTGAGCTAATCCAGCCCCGTTGTTATAATCTATGCCACCCGATCCGAACCCCAAGCTTGACGAAGCACCGGTCCGCTGCAGCCACGACATATCGGGAGCTCCGCCTGGAGCCCCAGCGCTGAAGTTCGTGCCAATACCGGGCACGCCATAGCCTGAGCTACCGATCCCATTATACCCCAGTGTGCTGCCGCTTGGGCCGCCCTGACCGAATTGGGAAGTAATTTCCCGCCGGCTCGCCGCGTTGAAGCGCGGAACCCCCGTGCCTGCGCCAGTGCCAGTAATCCCTGGAATACTAGTGCCAGTACTCGAAGGGAGCCCTGACATGCCGGAGCCTGAGCCGCCGTACCCTGGGATGCCCGCAATGCCCGTGCTCGAGGATCCGCCAATTCCTGGGATACCCGTACCCAAAGAGCTCCCGAGTCCTGGGACACCTGAGCCTGTGCTGGAGCTTCCGAAAAGGTTGCTACCCGAACGAGCACCGTACCCTGGAACACCTGGAACGCTGCTCCCTGAGCCAGAGGGGTTGAACGACGGGACAGTAGAGCGACCGCTATAACTCCCTCCGGGGATACCAGTTATCTTTGTCGCACCAGATCCGTACTTGGCATTCCACGCTCGAATCTCGCCGAGCCCACTCTGGGCGTCCGACGAGGACGGCGCAACTTGCGTCAATGCGTGCGAGAAGTGCTTATTTGCAAGGATGCGCTTCGCCAAGGCTGGTGATTTTTCTTCCGCCGGTTCGGGATTGGTGGGTGATGGCGGGCGGGCGGCGGTAGCCGCAGATTCAGTTGTGGCTGGGGTGGTTTCAAGTGTGTTAGAAGACAGGTTTGAGGTCGTATCGCCTGGGTTGGTGACGGAGGAAGTGGACTCTGGGTCCTCAACGGTGCCTGTTCCAGTCGTCTCTGGCGCAGGGGTGCCATCTGCGTGTTTCTTTTTCGACTTGCGAGTGGAGGTCGATTGTCCCGGTGTGCGTTTCTTTTTCCCTTTTTTTAAACCAGCCTTCCAGGACACCGGGACTTTATCTTTGACGGCGTTGATCGCTGCCGCAACGCATAAATCTGAACATAGATTTGGTGAGCCATAATGGTAAGAGGATCCTATAGAAACACTCACTCTTCAGGTCAGACCCACTGTACCTATCCGTCATAGTTGCCAAGCTGTCCAGGTTCACATCCGCCGCCAATGTTTCCCCGCGCAACATAATCTTCAAGATCTCATGGCGCGCTTTCTGGTTTGGGAGGTCGATCAAGACTCGGCACGGGAGGCGGCGAAGGACTGCTTCGTCCAAGTCAAACGGCCGGTTCGTAGCACCGATTACAACCACCCTAGATGACATGAGCCCGTCCATTTCTTGCATAAATTCGGTGAGCATGCCCGTGTACAAGCGGGCAGCTGGTGATTGCGGACCACCCGTCCGGGCCCCGAAGAGCGCATCGAGCTCGTCTATGAAGATCACGCAGGGGTGGAGGCGCCGCGCGAGTTGGAAGAGTCCGCGTACTTGCTTCTCACTTTCGCCCACATACTGCAACGTTTTTGTTATTTAGGCGCATCCTAGGGTGCAAGACACTAATACATACCATTTCTAGGATATCCGACGGTTTAACCATGATCTGTGGCGTAGTCACAGTTAGTATTATATTCGGGGACCGGACTTGGTTGACCGACCATGTTCGCTCCAGATTCTTTCGCTAGGGCTTGTGCGAAAAGAGTCTTGCCGGTCCCCGGTGGGCCAAACAGCAGTGCCCCCGACATCGCATGCGTCTTCAAGATCCCAAAGTCGAACTCCTCGGGGCATACGAGTGGGAGCGATACCAGAGACTGAAGGGTATCGACTATATCTTCGGGGAGGTACACGGACTCGAAGACGGTTGTGATTTTATCTAAGATTTAGTTTGTCCACGATTAGACATGCCACAATTAGAAAAGGACGATTTAACGCACCCGGATCGACAATGCACTCAAGAAAGGATCGTTCATAAGAGTCTAGACATTCGCGTTTCACGCGCTCGACGACTGATTCAGCCTCTTCTTCAGAATCTTCCTCCTCTTCCTCTGAATCTTCGGCCTCTTCCTTGACATTTTCGGTCTCTTCCTTGACGTTTTCGTCCTCTTTCTCCGAATCCTCAGGCGTATTGTCACTTGGGGTGGAAGATGGAGCTGTGTCAGTCTCTTTGGAATCTGGAGTCGTGCTCAATAGGGGAAATTCGTCTCCATCCGAGCTTTCCGAGTCTGGGAGTGGATGTTCCGCCTCAAATGTGGTACTACTGGGAGATTTCCCCTCGCGTGGATTAGCGTCGGCGACTGAGTCTTCCAGAGTTGCGTTGACCTCGTCCTATGAGGACATTAACCAGAAGAGAAGACAAAGGCGTGAAAAACAGGCGCACCACAACATCACTAGGCGCATTATCTATAGTCGGCATACCGATGCAAAGCTAGTAGAGATGGAGGGGTGAGGAATTGGGAAGCGGGTCGTTCGTTTGAAGAATTCCGGTCATCTACTGTATATAAACGGCAAGTCTTGTGGGTGCTCGGTTAGCGAACAATGACATTAAGCGCCTGGAGGCTGTTCAACGGGACATATTAGAGAATCAGCCACCGACCGAAGTTAGTATTCGACGTCGCTAAATGCGCTTCGTGATTAGCGCGCCTAACTATAAATGGCGTTTTGATCGGGCTGGACAGCCGATGACCGGGATAAATTCCAACGGAATCGACGGCCATGCCAAGAACGACGACCAGAATTGTCGACGGGCGTCTCATACCTTTCCATGCTGTGCATTCCAACTGGGGTGACTTGGGTCACCCGTCAGTGCTGTGTTGCTCAGGCAATCCTCCCTCCGTGGCCGTATTCAAGTGCAGGAAAATATCTTCCACGACCGTCAACGCTGTGCATTTTAACAAATTGCTCAAAATAGAATACTATCAGCCGACACACAGGGATCTCACCTGTTCGCCCATTACTCCTTCTACCATAAGATTTAGAATCCATATGTATTACTGAGTGAGATATAACTGCGATGGCTATACAATACTACAAGTCATGTTCCGCCGGGACTTTAGCACACACTGCATAGATATTCGACTCGTGGCTGAAGAAATCGAGGTAGATTCCAGGTATAAATCTTGCCATTGGGTTCTATTGTAGTGAAAGAGGCGAATAATGCTGATAGTTGTTGAGGCTCAAATGATAAACGGCGTCAAATGAGGGAAACTTAACTTTCAACAATCACCGAATCAATACACTCCTCAGCGTTTCCGAGATAGAGGAGGCGTTCAAACGAGAAATTGACATTCTTTTATACCGCCACTACATTTTAAACACCTCGGCCACCCGAATAACGCGTCCTCCCCCCAACGGGCGGCCCCTTCCCAGATATCTCCACGGGTCTCCCGGTAACCCTCAGCCTGCCGTCCCACTTTCCTTCCTCCACAAGATCCCGCCCAGGCGTCTCGGGGGCTTGAGGCATATATCATATGCTCGGCTCGTTCTTCCTTGGATATGCACTCGAGCGGGAAAAACAGTTGGGTGAATGGTTCGAGCAAGACGTCGATCACCTAGTAATGATAATGGCCAAGGAAATCAAGACCGCAAATTCTCATCCCGTGAAAGAGAGAACAACGAAAGAAAACGAATAATGGGGATGGGCACTCAGACCACGAGATCACGTAGTACCCAGCAGGCGGACGAGTGAGGGGAGGGTGTCCAAAGTCGTACGTTGGCCAACTGAGGGAGGCTTCTGAATCGTGGTTCCTCGGCCGCTCCAGGCCGCCCGGAATTATCGGCTGCGCCATGATCATTCTGGAGTGAAGGTCTAGGGCAGGTATTGTCGCGCGGCTGATACGCCCGGAACCCTGTAAGGTCGGTCAGGATTTCCTAATGTAACTGCGGCGCCGAATTTGGATTCCATGCGAGGCGAACGTGGCAGCCCTCATCTTGTATGGTCATGGTTGAGAAATGGACCAAGGGAATCGGGACTGCACAGAATAGTGAAATCACATTAGCAACCGTCCAATACGCCACCTTTCACCGACACTCACTATAACGCCAGTACCTACCCCCCCTAAACCAATATAGAACCACGGCTTCCTCGATGAAACACGGCTCCCCCAGACGCAACATAAACCCCAGCGCCTACACCACAGCGCAGGTAACGTAGAGCGAGAGAAGTTCTAGATTAGCCTGTGTGCACATCGCCGCCGGCGTGGCGATGATGACGTGGTGCAGGAGTGAAGCAGACGTTGAAGTGGGAGAGGGACAGACGTGCGTGCATGGAGCAGTGTGACAAACATGATGAATATGATTGAACGCCGGTTGGTCACGTGGATTGAGAGGGTTACGTGATCGACCACGAAAAAGGCAATATCACGCATTTACCGTCAGAAACGGTTGGAACGACATGTAAAAGTACAGCGTCAGATTCATTTAACTGTTACTGGATAACGCCAGCTGCATAGGTTTCTACTCGATCAAGCGCGTCGTTCTGCACGCTCTCAGACTTGTACTCTATCAGAGTAGGGTTAACCAGGACTTGTGTCCGAATCATATGGGACAAGGCGATAGTGACTGAATGCTTTGAAAGCTCTGCATCATCAGACAATTTGGGATTTTACTGATCACTGAATCAAACCCTAATCGGCCACGCAGACGTTGTACGTAATTATCGATCAATTTTCTACACGAGTTCACCGATTCCCATTTCGCTCTCATCTCACTATCCTCTGCTGAGTAGCTACTGCCCTTCTCTGATCCGGTGTTTGAGAAACAACACATTCTAAACCCAGGATGATAACCGCTTCCGCAAGTTTTACTATAAGAAGTGGGAGGTACCAGAAGTGTCATAAAGTTATATGCTCACGAACTTACCGCTATTTAACTCCATGAACCCGCGAAGAACAGAATGACGCTCTATTCCCCTTGGTGAAAGAGCTTGAGACGCTTTTACATTTCCCTTATATGCATGTATGCGTGGATTCATTCAAGCTCTAAACACACTGATAAAAGTCCAGCATATGCGGGTATATGGTTTCGTCATCTGTGTGGACCCATTACTTCTTTGTCTTCGCTTGGTGTGTACATATACTATATCTGACACGTCTCTGAAGCTGACTATAATCTGGTTTCGTAAAATCTGATGGCGGTCGTAAGGGGTCAATGTCGTCGGGCTGAGCGGGCCAGTGAGCCTCCGACTACGATTAAATATATTTGAGGCTCAATTGGATGATAAACGAGATGAACAAATACTACGTACTCATATTCTTGAGACCTGAAGCCTTCTTTTTCATAGCCGTACGACTATTAGAGTACATGGTCGGTCGGAAACAAGTTAGTGTTTGAATGAGCACAATGGGAGCCAGCTAACGAAAATTACAGACTAAAGGCGACCAGGTTTGATAGGCAAAAGTGTAATCTAACCCGGTGTAGTGGAATCACCAGGTTAGTATACAAGCTACGAGACCAAATATCCGAAATTTAGACGAAGGCCCAGAGGGTTCCGTCGAGGATGGAGAAGTGGACAAAGTTCTAAGCGTCATTTAGGATACCATGGGCTCGGTGTCCATAACTATGACCGGGGTCGGGATTAGAAATCCCACGCCTCCGAAAACCGATGTTCAATATTACAGCCAAGATCATCCTTATGTTGGATCAAACCTTCCATTTCCTACTGGATTAACAACTTCCACCACACAATTTCACCTGGCATACTCTCCCGAAGACGACTGGATCTGGCAGTGAACCACCGATCGTACCCGTCTCCTCATGCCAGGCAACTTGTCGAGATCCTGGAGTCCCTCTTGACCCATCCATGCCCCACCAGTGTTGTTGTGCGTATTACGAATCTAACATACTTCAAGCCCGTGCGGATGTGGTTAAAAATGTATCGCTTGTCCTGAGGTGAACGTGCGCCCCCAGAGGTATTGGGGCGGTGAATCTAGATAAAATAACAATGTTAGTCATGCACGCCAAGAAACTATTGAGAAAAATCAGCTGACACTTAGAATCGCTTTTCTTGAGCTTCATGAACTTAACGGGATTTGGGCTTGATAATTGGATCGGTAACGAGAGAAATATTATCTGAAAGCGCCGAACAGCTGAGCAGATCGAAAGTATGGTCGATAGTGGGAACCAGCGATCTCGGAAGGATGCGCCCACAGCGGCAGGGGATTCAACTCGGTTCTCTAATTTTTAGTGTGGGTCACAGTGGAAGGCGGTACCTTCCTTATCTCAAGTCGAAAATAGGAGACTTCCCCTGTGAAAAATAGCTAGTATACTCAAGCTGGTTTTCCTAATCGTATAAATTATTTTTATATGCGGCTAGAACTCTCTGGCTGAATTTTGTAACTCGTCCGCCAGTCATTTAATTTGATCGACCACCTCCGTACAATGTTCTTGCCACTCTGTTCGACCCAAGACGAGGCTCAGTCAGATAAGCCATTGTGACTTCCGATGTTGGCGGGAGATTGAAGGAGTTATCCCCTTTAGCCATGGGAAGATCCGACGTTGCGCCTGAGCTGGCTATAGGAACAATGGAGTCCCGAGCAACAGGCGAATCTCAAAAAGGCAACAGATAGAAAGGTGAAACACATCGGAAGTGCTCTGCATAACAAGAACATGTCGGTTAACAGCAATAGCCGAGGGAGCTGGATCAGATGATAGAAAGGGGTGGGAGCCTCGATACCACAAACACGAGCAACGGCCCCAGGAACCGCTTCTGCGCTAGTTTCTGGTTCGCTTAGAAGCCCAATATGGGTATGTTGAATTAGTACTTCAGGGGTCACTCGACGTTTGCGCATTAGCGAAAGTCTTGGCAGAAACCGCGCATCAAAATCTGGAATTACAAAGCCTTAGCTCACGAACGGAGGTGGGAAGGCCCGTGCTCACGTGACCGGCAGATGAATCCACAAACGCCGGCTGTCTCTTCCCGGTTGCCTATCACGTCTCCCTCGGACTGCGCACTAGCCCGAACAATACTTGGGTGACCTTTATAGGTTGGCATCTGTTGACAGCTGTCAAATGTGTAAGATAATGTGCCTAGCATAACGAAAGCGCTTACCGGACTGCACGTACCCGTCACCGGCTCGAAAACTCGCACTATGGATCCAGCGCTCACGTCCTAATGCAAACATGTCGACATTCATGAGATAAAAAGCACACAGAAAACGTTCGTTAGCCACAAGATCCCCACTCCTTGTAGCGAGCGATAGCCACGATGCCCACCTTAGCCGAGGAAAACAACTGTTCGAACTATGAGCTTTATGACCTCGATTTTATCTCACCCGCAATCCTCAAGGTCACCATTGCGCGCCGGGGGCTCAAGATAAACCCTTCTATGGACCCGGGAGACGAGACCTTTAACCTATCTGCTGTCCTCGGAAACAAAGATGGCGAGTTTGAATGGGGCTCAGGCGGATTCGAGCAGAGCGCGAAGAACCCGCGAATTGAAATTCGGGATTCGAAACGCTTCCTGTGCGCCGATTTGCAAGACGTTACAGGCGGGTTCAAAGCAAAGGAGCTTAACCTGGATGACAAGTTCGACCTGTTGGAGTACGTCCATCGGTTAAACAGGCACTCATTTTATCGTCTTGGGATGAAGAAGCCTCCTCCGCCTCATGTACGTCGTTCGGTTATGAAGTAGGATGCGATAATAACTCTTATTGTAGAGGACGTTGATACTGTGCTTCGATGGCACCTCCAACCATTTTAGCAATCGAGTGAGCACTTTTCTCCAGCGTCCTCTTCTGTAAACTTATTATTTGCAAGAACACAAATGTCGTCAAATTCATGGAATTGCTCAAGAAAACCGACCCGAAACGTCAAATGGTAAGTCCACCTGCCGTGTCACATGTATTGCTATCAACTCCCCATCCAGGTTTACTATCAGGTAATGGAGCCCTTCTAATCGTCCGTCATTGATACTTATTTTTGTTCAGACTGGTGTAGGAACGTATGCGCCTCCTGGAATGATGACTAATGCCGGGCTCGCTCTGGCAAAAAAGGCCGACGAAGGGGTTGCCTGGTATGCTATCCTTCAGCCAAACTAGTTTCAAAAATCTCACTTAAACATCATTCAGGTTTCTATATCAACATGTACGTGCATAACCGCCCGAGGGGTCCAGGGTACTCATACTCCCATAGGTCATTGATGGATACAAGTTCCTGGTCGAGACATATCAAAGTACGTTCACTCAAAGCCTTGGGCTCCTTTGGCTAATATTTATTTTTAGTCGGGGACCGAATTTGTATCCTTGGATTCTCGCGTGGGGCGTTTACGGCGCGTGCGCTGGCTGGCATGGTTCACTCTGTAAGTTCGATCAATACCCACTACAGATCGTCCAACTAATGCGTCGCGAAATAGGTTGGATTACTACCTAAGCACAACATAGGTAACTCCTCAAATCTGCGCATCCTCTAAAATTCCTTTCTCAAGTGGACGTTTCAGAACATATTCCGTTTGCTTATCAAGTGTACAAGGGGGCGAACGACAAACCCAAGACTCCCACCGATCAGTCTGACTCCCAAGGCGCGCTCAGCCCTCCCGCCTCCCCCGCTGCTTCGGATGTCAAGATTCGTTTCACGAGTTCCTCGGTCGAGCCTAATACGAACGAGAAGAATGGAAATACCTCGACTTTGTCTTCCAGCATAAACAGCTTCAAGCGTCTCGGCGTTGATATAAGTGCGGAAGCCAAGAACGTGCACCCAGAAGACTTCAAACAGGTCTTTTGTGTACCAGCTTCAATTGATTTCGTCGGTGTTTGGTGAGTTGCCTTTCGTTTAGACAAACGGAAAGGGGTGCTGACTAAAGGACGATAGGGACACGGTAGCGAGTGTCGGTTCTATCATGCCCAAGACCCTACCTTGGATCAATTACAACCCAAGCATTCGGAACTTCCGGTTCGTGCCCTTCACCCTTGGCATATAATTTCTCTATTTACGTTCATGACAGGCAAGCACTTGCGCTTGATGAACACCGCGCAAACTTTATCCCAAGCCTCTGGGATCATACTCAAACAGACCCCGATACTCAGAATGTCCAAGAGGTGTGGTTCAAAGGAGGGCATACGGATGTGGGTGGAGGCGCACCAGCCCCGCAACGTAAGGTTCCAGCCGCCGCCGCCGACCCACCAAAGCCGCAAAGCGTATTGAGCAACATTCCGCTTCGCTGGATGGTTCGCCAATGCATCGAACTCGATACGGGCATCATCTTCGACCATCGTGCCTTGCGTAAATACCGACAGGAGCATGTCCTAGAGGTTCGACCCAATCAAGCGGGCAAGTCGATGTGGGACTTCGAGAAGGCCCTTCTTGAGTCGTCTCGCGAACTAGATCGGATGGATATTGGATGGGACGTGTACGATGCGATGAAGGGAAATGTCGGGTGGAATGTGTTGGAGTGGTTGCCGACGGCCAAGCCCGTCCAGACTGAGACCGGGTTAACTACAACTAGGACGTGAGTTGCGGGTTTAAATTACTTGCGCTTATGTCATCGCTAAAGCGTTTTCAAGGCCGAATTTGTACAAGCCCCGCTCGGTGTATAAACCTCCACAACACACCATCCCGTCCAGCTCGCCCGAAGGTCCGACTCAGGCCCAGGCCCCGGTTGCAATCCACGCCTCCGTCGTCGACTTTCTTGACTCTCAACCGCAAGGAAAACACGCATATATCCCCCGCGCGATATTCCGCGGGTACAGGGAAGGGGAGTACCCATGGATTGAGGACAGCCTCGTGGGGAGCTTGAAATGGGAGCCAAACGCGCAGCGAGATGTCGTCATGGATTGGGAGCCAGAAGAGAGCTGGGGTAACTGGGCCGCGAGGAAGATTGGGGGGATGTGCGGTTAGGAGCTGAGCGTGACATGGAGTTGTGGGGTACTGGGACTTTTTATTGAATCGTATGTTATTATATGGACTAGTTTTCGTTCTTTAGAGAGTTAGTGGAGTTGATCATGTGGTTTTCGTTCTACTTTTGATATGATATGATATACCCGTTTTGCTTACAGGGGCCAGCTGAGTTAACCTTATCATCCAGCACCGTGGGGCTCTACCTTCGACGTCAAACACTCTTCGCTCCACCGGCACATCTCTCAGATACAGGTGAGTCTAGTCTCGATACACTCGAAGGCAATTGAAGCGGGAAGCCCCGTGATCAAATTCTCTACTTATAGCTACGCGGCGCGTACCCCAGTATTGCGAGGTATTCCAATGCCACGAGCTTTACCGCTGGTACTTCAGTTGAGAGTGTGCATATCCCAGACCGAGTTGCCTATTGGTATGAGGCTCACCGTGAAGAGGTTATCTCTCTTGGCCGATCGGCACCCGATAGCTTTCGGGTTTAAGAATTCCCCAGGGGTTTCAGACGGCACTCAACGGGGGCGTGGGTAGACACAAATGAAAGGCTCTAATATACTAGTTCTGAGGGCACGTCGAGATATAGCTCCCTTGGTAACGATCCGAACAGGCTCCGGGGATTATATAGTTTCAACAACGTGCTGCAAAATTATCTTTTAGGTTTTGGGGCATGGTCGGCATTTGCACACTACGAATAGGTTCGAGTCCGGTTTCGATCTGTCTTTCGCCAAATATAAGCTAGGCTACACTTAACCCTATTTGCTCAATGTTCTGTACTCATCGCTTGAGGAGTGAAACAATACCGAAACTGCAAGATCCAGCGGACTGGTTTTCAACCTCCATTAAATAAGTCGGCTTGGTGATCATGTTCGCATTGAATGTGTGATCCTAAATGTACAGCTTTATGCTAAAAGGCTCATGGTCTGACGCACTCCCCCAATTTTCTTGTCAGACCTGGTGCCTCACTTGTCCAAATAACCTCCGGATCGCCCAGTGATTCACTTTAAAACCGCAAAAATAGAATTCATAGTACACCCTCCCTTTCTCGGTATATTATATGCCCGTACATGCCGTCTACAAAATCTCAGTCCTCCAAAAAGAAGTAGTCGCCAGACACTAAACGCGTAAGCATAAGCACTACCGCTGGTGACCAAACGACAAAAGGGCAAGAGCTCACGTTTCTGTTCTTTGTCCTTCAAGCTGTTCAACCGATTGATTTTTGGCCGGTAATGCGTCGCATCGCGTCGCAACGAAATTTCCAGTGAAGCCAAGAACCGGTTCATTCCGGTCAAAAGCGACTGTGGTCTAGAAGACGATCAACTAATAGCCGAGGCGAGTACTATAGGAGCAGGGCGGACATACGGTGAAGCAGTAGCTCCAACACCCGGCTTTCCTTTAAAAATGATAACTCGGTCCGCAAGGTAAGTGGCCATTGTGAGATCGTGCTCGATAACGAAAGCTGTTCTTTTCTGATGCAAAATGTACCTATCCACAAATCCTAGCAATGTTATTCTACGTTCATCTTAGAAGGGAACTCACCTCTTGATGATTTTACTCGTAATGATACGCTGTTCCGAGTCCAAGAACAAAGACGGCTCGTCAAGCAGATACACGTCTGCTGGTTTGCCCAGCGCAATCACGATAGCCACCTTCTGCAACGCTCCTCCTGACAACGTCCGTACCTGTTGATCCATGATATTCGTGATCTGCATCGGCTGAATCACATCTGTAGTAAACTGGGGGTGCATGAAAGCCTGCTTGATCTGCTTTTGTAGTAGCATTCGGACCGTTCCAGGAAACTTATGCGATATCTTTTGAGGCTTGAAAGAAACATTCATTGACATACGGCTGGTTTCGTCGTCCGGGGCTTCGCCTCTAAGTAACCGCGCAAATGTTGTTTTGCCTGTGCCGTTCTCCCCGAGCATGACGATAATCTCGGAGTCGATAAAGTCGCCCGACTCGACGGTAAGCTTGAAAGAACCGAGTGTCTTACTCATTGAAGGATACGAGTATTGTCTTTTCCTTTTTGCCAGAACCTCCCCTGCGTTCTTGGTTATCTTAAGTGATAATGAATCCTCGCGGAACCGCACGTTTTCGGTCCGAATAAACCCGTCCAGGAAAATGTTGATTCCCTCGAGAGTAGGATACGGCTTCGTCACCACGCCGTAGACTGAGGGTTTACCGTATACACAACACACGTAGTCTGAGAGGTAGTCAAGCACGGAGAGATCGTGTTCGATAGTGACGATGTAGTTGTCGTGGGCAACAAGGCTTCGAATAGTATGAGCTACCTGAAGACGGTGACGGATATCGAGGTTACTCGAAGGTTCATCGAACATGTATCTACCCTCAGGTAAGTCTCGCTCAAGACGTCGTGAGGAAGTGGAACGTACACATCCGCCTTCTGGATACAGGTCATGGCGATGGCGAGTCTCTGGAGCTCCCCACCGCTGAGGCACGAGACCTCGCGATCAAGAACGTTATTAAGCTCAAGGGCGCGGCATATCTCCTCTTTGTTATCACGTTCTAGCTTGAGATCGAGCATCTTGGATACCGAAAGCTTGCCCTTCACCATACGTGAGATCTGGTCAGTGTGCTGAGGTTTGATGATTGCCTTTATCTCGTCCTCCAGAACGGCCATCGAGTAATCGTGCAGGTCCGAGCCTCGGAATTCCTCCATGATCTCCTCCCAACTTGGGGGGTTCTATCGGACCGTATAAGCCTGCACCAAACTTTCAATGGAGGACGCACATTGCACCGGCCCAGGTTGGGCTTAAGCTTCCCAGCTAATATCTTAAGCATTGTACTCTTGCCGATACCGTTTGGACCAACAAGGCCTAGGACTTGGTTGGGCCGTGGTGTGGGTACCCTGTGAAGCTTGAAGGATGATGCGGCATATTGGTGTATAATTTCAGAGTCGAGGTTGGTGGGCATGTTGACGATTCCACTGGCTTCAGTCGGGCGCCTAAGCAAAGTTTTTGGCTGTAAGCACGCCAGAACGCAGCCTTCGCTCTGACGCAAATACCACAACCAACGCACAGGGGCTCAGACAACAACGCAATATTGTCTGTAGGCTGCAACTCGTTACTCTGCTTGCCTACAAGTTTATCAGCACGCATTATATACCCACGACGAACCCGCACTAACCCATCTGGTCAACTCGACACAACTGCGAGACAGTCAGCTTATTTATTTCTCAGCAATAGGGCCTAAACTCCCCTTTTTGCATTCTTGGGCATGTCCCTTTGGATGACACTTCTTCTCTTCAATAAGCATAATACGTGTAACCTTGTCTGGAGCTATTGTGCTATACTGGCGCTATACTTACCTTGATACCGTCCGGATCCAAAACCAAGTTGACCCGGATCGCCACCTGGCAGTTATAATTGGGATCAGCAATCATCACATGACTTGCCAGTTGATTTCATAACCGGAATTTGCCTAAATCGTGGCATCGGTCTCGACTCCCCCTCAGCTCATAATGAGTAGCCTATTGGCTGATATTCAGTACCACGGCACGTATTAGAGCGTGAAAGGATTAATTTTAATCAAATAAATGACTGGGGAAGCATAACACTAAGGTGCAATTGACCAGTCTGACATGAATAGTATTATAAATCAAGAGGGTGTTTCGGCACTGGGTTCTTGCAAATGTTTAAGAACTAAACTTGTCACCAGCTTTTTCTTCTCTATTTTGTAAAGTTCAGAGACGTGCCTAACCCCGCTCAGGAAGTATTAAGTAGCAACGTGCCGTACGTCGAATACCGAAATGAGTTTGGCGTATACCGTGCTATCGACTGGACAGAGCCTCCACAACACCCTCAGATGCTGCATGTGTCTACAATAATGGCGAAGGGTATGTGGGCGCTCCTGTTGACTTGCTGGAACCGCGATTCAGCCGTCCGACCGGACGCGGCGTCAGTGTTAGCAACTGTGAGTCGTCTGACTTGGTTGAGTTATTCACCACCGGTAAGCTAATCCTCGCGTATCATCGAGTTAAACAGCCTCGCCGTTTGAGAAATTTTGATCCCGCAAACTTTATTGTTGCCTAAAATGATTTGAGGATTCGTTAGCTTGCGGGGACCGCATTTGCCAATGCATTTGTTATCTGATTTCCCCTATTGCTTTTATATCCCCCCTTTACTCCCTGAATCCCATATGTGAGCACTTGAGCACATCCAGATTCTTCGAGTTGTTCAGACCTATCGCACAGTTTGGAATACTTGGGCAGAACGAGACAATAATATGGTCACGCGGGAGTCTTCCAATTTCTGCACGCTTCGTTAATATATGCGAAGGAAAGCAAGCGTGCTGCCCCATGTCCACCCATGATTGTATTTGAGAGGTCGGGAGAAAACAAATATACTAGAGAATTGGATCAGGACTATCAATTGTGGTATAAGAATGGGTGTAGACCACCTGGAGAGCATTAGTTTTTCATGAATCATACACCTTGACCTCAATGACACGTGCCCCTCCGGTTTGTGATGGATGTATGCGTGTATACACCCTCGGTCCTGTCCTATCCTGGAGTTTGCTATATTTTAATCGCGGTCCTAAACTCTAAACGAAGCCAGAACCTTCGGATTCCAAGATATACATTGCACTGATTTCTTTTTTGCCCCAACCATCAGGTGGGATAAGGCGATGCATTGGGGGCACGTTCGTGTATCAGACACACCACCAACATTTGTTAAACTTTTGTGTCGAGTTCGATAGAATGCTCACCATGCTGTATCTACAATTGTGGTGTTCCGTGTATCCGGGTGGTTCAAGTTTCTAGTCCTCTCCGAGAAATTGTAGTCTAGGATCATGAGTGGCGAAAGAGGGGGCGAGACGCATGCCTTCATTCTTTTTTCACGGGTTCAAGAGTTTTGATAAGGCACCAGGAGCGGATATTCACGACGGAAAAACGAGGATTAATCCTTAGGAGAATATATCGGTAACTTCAACAACCCGCAGTTGCGCGGATACTCCTAACTGACAGAAAGGGCGTTCAGAAGCTCTTTGCCGAGAATAAAAGTAGTGACTGAGCAAGAAGCGATAGACAGAGGGGAGGGGTCGTGTCGACTACGTCCCTTGCTCTCACAGGTGATGGCGTCGCGGCAATGAGTTGGGCGTGGTTGATCACGTGATGTAACGGTAACACCACCTCATCTTTCATGTGACGGTCCAAGGGCCGGGTGTTTGGTTCCCCGTCACACTCTAGCCTTCGTCCCACCTGGCCTCTGTCGCCCACATACCCACAGTCAAGTACTCGTTCTCCCCCAACTGTGTCCTGCCTCTTCTTCGCCTCGCTACGTCATCGACCTCCCCAGATCTCACTCGGTCATCGTCCAAGAAACCTCGAGCGTGTCGCGATGGCTTCGAGCAATGCGGCGCCTCTGAAACGATGGAATGTGGGCAGCTTGGTATACTCGCTCGCAATATCAAAGGACGGCACATGCGTCGTCTCTGGCTCAACCGATGGTCTTTTCCGTGTCTGGGATTTGCGCACCGGGAAGCTTACACGAGGACCTCTAAAAGGTCATACCAACTCCATTCGGTTTGTAGCCATGTCGCCCGACAGCACCCGAGCCGTCTCTAGTTCATCCGATTGTACCATCTGCCAGTGGGACATTCGCGCTGGCGTGCTCATAGGCGAGCCGCTGAAGGGACATTCCGGCGGAGTCTGGTCGGTGGCATTCTCTCACGACAACACTCGCTTCGTCTCTGGCTCCAAAGATATGACCATTATCATCTGGGACTCGCGGACCGGTGCTCAGGTGGGCGGGCCGCTCAGGGGACATACTAACGAGGTCCACTCGGTGGCGTTCTCCTCCGATAGTGCTCGTATTGTCTCTGGCTCATACGACATGACTATCCGCGTTTGGGACGCGCGCACCGGTGCGCTCCTATGTGATTCATTCACGGGACATTCCGACCATATCTTGTCGGTGGTGTTTTCCCACGACAACAAGCGTATTATCTCTAGCTCGCGCGACAAAACTATCCGCATGTGGGACTCACGAACTGGTGCTCCAATAGGCGAGCCGCTTCAGGGTCATATAGACGAAGTTAGCTGGGTGGCATTCTCATCCGATAGCACCCGCATCGTCTCGAGCTCGCGGGACAAGACTATTCGGATCTGGGACGTATGCACTCATGCTCTCATAGGAGGACCGATCGAGGGACACACTCAGAACGTCTATCAAGTGGCATTCTCGTCCAGCGACACGCGGATAGTCTCTGGTTCCGCCGATCAAACTATTTGCGTATGGGAAGCGCCCCCACGTCCCGCCTCGTCTGGCGCGGGAACAGATCCCACTGTAAGTGCTTCGCCCGTCGCATTCCGTGATGACGCTTGACCCTCCAAATCTGATAGAGTTCGCTAGATTCGAATATATTGATCAGGGTAATTGTGCAAACCTCAATTACGAACTTTTCCTGTACTCTTAATTGACATCAGTCCGACAGGACAACCCCTCGTCCGACATGGGCGCTCGTAAAATGGCAAGCATATATTTTACGTTTATCTGCGACTGGGATGTGTCTCACACTGGCTAAGCAGTCTGTTCGGGAGACGTTTGAATGCCTAATCGGGCGGGGATGCGTCGATCTCACTTCTTCCATCGATCTCAATCAAAGTTACTCTCCAGTGGTTGCATCTGGAAGTTTGAACGTCATGAGACGCCTGAAAACATCCAATGGTACCATCGTCGTCCTCAAGGTAATCCACTTGGATGCGGTGTGGGAAGGAGGCGACGAAGCACTTCAGGTAGTCGGTGTCTGTTTACACGCATACCTCTATCGAGACTGACGATCACATTTATTAATAGCGCGCTATTCGAGAAGTATACGTTTGGTCAAAGCTTCGTCATGTGAACGTTCAGGAACTGTTGGGTGTTACTGTCTTCCAGGGTGGGTTAGGTCTGGTGTCTCGGTGGAGGGAACGTGGCACCCTTCGCAAATTCGTCGAAGCCTGCCCCGATGCCCCGCGCTATCCGCTGGTATGTCCAACGCCGTTACTCGCCTCTAACATCTCACAGCATCTCACAGCCGTGTTTCAGTGTGTTCAGTTGGCTTCGGGTGTAGCATATCTGCACAGTGCCGAAATGGTCAGAGAATTATATCACGCTCACTCGTATGTCTAGGGCTGATCTGGGGGACCTTAGATCCATGGCAATCTCAAGGCCGTAAGTCGCTGGCGCCCCTCGTTTCTTGTTCCATAGTCTCTAACCTATCTGAACGTATTTGCTCAGGACAATGTACTGGTGTCGGACGACGGTATTATCAAGATTACCAATTTCGAATATTCGACATTGCCCAATATTTCGTCTACGTTCTCAGCGACGACAAAACCCGACGAGGGAGCACTGCGATGGATGGTGCGTGATTGATCAAGGTTTGGTTGTTTACTCATAGCCATTTTTCAGGCACCTGAACTATTCCATGCCGACGATGAGGGCGGGGGCGAATCGAGTCAGATTCCAGCTACGAGAGACAAGGAGTCCGATGTATATGCGCTGGGAATGGTACGTTGGTCCGATTTATTCCTAGGCAACTCGGTGTTGAATAACTCCTACTAGACGATGCTGGTAGGTCACTGTATCACGTTCGGAGACCTCAAAGCCTAACTCGACACAGGAAGCCCTAACTGGCAGCGTGCCGTACGCCGAATACCGAAATGACTTTGGTGTATACCGTGCTATCGATCGGCAAGAGCCTCCCAAACGGCCGACGGAGCTCTATATTTCCAAAGCTATAGTGAAGGATATTTGGGCGCTGCTTCTGACTTGCTGGTATCACGACCCATCCGCTCGACCAGACGTGGCGTCAGTATTAGCAACTGTGAGTTGTCCGGCTTAATCGAGCCTTGTGTCAACTGCGAAGCTGATTCTCGCCCATCACATAGTTGAACAGCCTTGCCGTCTGAGAGATTTCAGCATTGCAGGCTATATCTTTCTCTAAAATGAAATGTAAATACACCACTTATGGGCGTCGAGTCTTTTAATAAGTGTTGATGGTATCTCATTCTCTTGCTTGCTTCTATATGTGTTTACTGACCCCGAGTTCCATTCGTGAGTGCTTGAGCAGCCCTAAATCATTCAGTCGTACAAAGCAATCGCACGGATCGAAATACCCGCGCAGTACAAGACAATACCAGCGTCACAGAGGAGTCATCCAAGCCTTGCACTCTCCCTTAAAATAGTCCAAGTAAAAAGCTTACGGCTCCCTGTTCACTAAGAACCAGATTTCAAGTGGACGAAAGACAATATGTACACTAGAGGGTTAATACAAGTGTCAAAACTGCGGTCTGTGGGGGGGTGTAGATTGCGTCGCGAGCAATGAAAACTCTAGTTGCGGCTGTCTAAACGCTAGATGAGGTTTTTAACTCTCAAACTACTGGATACCTATACGTAGAATCGATGTGTTTTGCTGTAGAAATCGGGTGGGATATGTCAACGGATCGACAACCCGTTCATTTCTCAGACAAGCTATTGAAATCCGTTGACTGTTCGCGTCTAGCTTGGTGAAAAGCTGACCTTTTGTTTCGGCAATTATGGTACCGCGTGTATCCGGGAGCTCCGAACCTTTAGTATTCTCCGAGAAAATGTAATCTGGTCTAGGAGCATGAGTGACCATATCATGAGCGAGACGCTTACTATTGAGGATGACTCGAGAACATCTCGACACTCAAGGCTATCTTAGCGATGCTAAGCAGTGGGAAAGGGAGCTAGTAGACTGAAGTG
>JANWGL010003290.1:0-20470 GCA_025200755.1 Ceratobasidium sp. C01 | reverse complement strand
TTATGTTTGGACTCGCGATAAGTTTGTTCTCCCGCCTCTCTTCTCCTCGTCTGTCACGTGCCTGTTCTCTCTGTGTCTCTCTCTCCCGCTGTCATGTCGCACCATAGGGCGTAGCCCCGCAACGACATAAAAGATTCTTGATTCAAAAAAAAAAAAAACATTTATTAGTGATTTATTTCAACAAAATCCTCCCGACATTCTTCCTTCACACACTCTCGTCTGTTAAACTTCGGTTTCGCCCGGCGTGGGGTTTTGTTGCCTGTTGGGCTCTAACCACTCCGCTCGGTTCTGCTAATAGATTCGTATTTTTTCGGCTCTGAGACTTAACCTAGTAATTTTGAGATTTTGATCTTTCAAATGACTCCCAACGCAAGATGATTCGACACTCCCACATTCTGGTTCCGTTTCACACTCTTCCTCAGTCTCGGCTTTGCGTATCTCAAAATCCCACTTGTTAAGTCCATTGCTTACATACAAACACTACTAATACGTGGATTGTATGCTAATAGGCTCCTTGACCAAAAACATGAACTACGACTTCGGAGCGCCCTTTGAGCTTTGCTTGTGGGCTTATTTCCCTATGTAGAAATGCCCGAGCGCGTTAAGCGTTCCGTTCGCGTTCAACAAATCTGTAGGGATTTTAGTTAGTTTCTGTATCCACCCAATGAACCACAATAGCTTACTGTAATGCGAATCAGATTCCTTCCTCTACATAGGTAGATATCGTTAGTCTCGCTCGAGAGAAGAATGATAGAATTTACTCACGAAGAAAGCGAACCACGAATATCTCTCGACCCAATCGAGAGTATCGAGGTAAGTCACGGTTGAGTTCATAAAGTCAAGAACGACTAATTCAAAATGATCAGTATCATAACGAGACGACCGCGACTAGATAACGCACCCTGGTCATCCGAGGAGGTCTCTGCGAACTCAGTGATCCAAATAGGGTAGGCACTGAATTCGCCATGCATCGCCCAGATATAATCGTAGAAACCACCAATGCCAGAGCCGTACCAATGAATTGGGATGAAATCGATAGTGCAATTGGTGCACGCTGCGAGGAAGTCGGACAACCACTGACGGCCGCTGGGAGCACTGGTGACCGCGGGTGCGCCGAGTCTAACGCCGGATGCGTGCAGAGGTTGGATGTATTGTTTCCAGAGCGAAGCCGCTTCGGTCGCTGTAATATTGGACTGAGTTGGCCAGTCGGGTTCATTAAAACCCTTTTGGTGTGGGTAAATGTAAGTCTTCTGACCAATCGGATTTTATTTTGGGATACTCGCCAGAATCGTCTTCGCTCCCTGGGCCTTGACGGCCGCAGCGAATGTCGAAATTCCATCTCGACCCCATTGCATAGGGATGTAAGTCAACTTGGAGCTTGACGTGTTGAGATAAGCGGGAGGGGTAACTCCCCAGTTGTAGGACCAAGTGAGTGCGGTGCCTGTTTGATTTGCGAGCTTGATGTCGGCGGGGTGGTCTCCTTCAGCAAAGGCGAGGCCTCGCTTGGGGTTGGCCGTACCGAGCACCTGAGAAGCTCCTAGGAGAGCGCCGACAAGAGCGAAAGGAATGTTACGAGTAAAGAACATGGTTAAAACGAAAGGTAGGGCTGTTACCCGCTGGTGTACGAGGAGACGTTGACACGATTCGACAAACTTAGCTGGATTATGAACCCCCTGCACGTCCGCATCGACCTGGTATCTTGGAGACAGAACATTCTATGGTCATATCGGCTGGTTAGCCTAAACTACCGGTGTCACCAGCACACGGCACATTCGAATCAACGAACAGCCCGCCAAGGTCGACGCGTCGAGTCTAGAGTTCCAGTAGCAGTTCGGCCCACCGAGGATACTCCAACTTTGGACACCCAAACCCCCAGATGGGTTGCCCACAAGTGTTTATCAGGTCACACCCTCGGAGTGTTATCGCGAAGCAAGGAACTGACTGGTATTGAATTAATCATCTGACGACCACGGTGAGTTCCCAAATTATAGAAGTGATGACACATCGCTAATCAACTTTACAGGGTGAGGCACAACACATCACGGGGGTCGGGCATAGCGGTGCTTCCCGCTCGCTTATACTTGCCGAAATGTCCGAGCGACGGACTCGTCGGCATCAGCTAGGGAGTCAGCTAGCCCAGCTGAACTGTAGCAGTTCCCTATAAAAGCAAAAGCAGCAACAGCATTGAACCGCAAGTTCGATAACTCTAAGATCACTTTATCATGTTGCAGTCTGCTCTTGCCTCGCTTGCTATTACTCTTCTTGCTTCCGGTACCGCCAATGCCTGGTTCCGTGTCGCTTGCACTGATCCCTTGGTACAAGGTAAGTAACATAACGAATATAATCGACGAATTTGAACTCACTCATAGTTGTCATTTCAGAACGTGTCGATCCTGTTATTTCTCCTAACCAGACTCCATCTAACCACGTCCACGTAATTATTCTCGGTCTTTACCTTTCAAGGTGTCTCACTAATCGAGTTCTACAAACTCGATAGACTGTCCACGGCGCCAAGAGTAAGCACTATGTTGTCTCACCGTTGTTTCATCTCACACGGTGTTTGAATCAGATTTCCGTGGCAATAGCACATACGACGTCCTTCGTGCGTCCTCTTGCACCTCGTGCCTGGTGACCCAGGTACGCATATAGTATCAAGTTTAAGGACTCTTGTACTGATGTTTGGTCGCTCTCTTCTAGGATCTTTCCAACTATTGTGCGTTTTTCACTTAAGCCTCCTGGTCAATACGCTAATATTGTTGAACCATCAGGGTTCCCCAAACTCTACTTCCGCGACCCGAAAACCAAGCTTTTTGAGCCAGTTAGTAACGGCGGTACGTCAGCTTCATAATTTAAAAGTCTTGAAATAGTCGATCCTGATATAATGGGCTAGGGCTCCTGGTGTACTACCAGAACCGCGGAGACGGAGATGTCGTCAACCATGGGCCTGGCTTGAAGGCTTTCCCTCCGGGCTTGAAGATGATTGCTGGAAATGCACTTTCTCGTTCAAAAAAGTGCGCATATACATCTCATAGTTAGAAATTAGCTGACCAAAGGCAGGTATACCACTGGCCAAGGATCTCAAGCCGAGCTGCGCGAGCGTTCCGCCCAGTGGTCGTGCCTTCGCTACCCTTCGTCCGCTGGATACGATGGTGAGGATATATGGCCCACCGAATTGATTAGAAGACTGACATATGCACATCCTGCCAGGCAATGGGTTCCCGACGACGGATTGCGAGGCTGGCTTCAACGCGCGCCTCCATATGCCTGCTTGCTGGGATGGCAAGGTAACATTTCTCGCTCGCTTCTAGCTAAGCGAGGTGTCTAAATGGGTTTATATAGAACTTGGACTCAGCAGATCATATTTCCCATACCGCCTTCTTGTCGGGACTTGACAACGGAAGCTGCCCCTCGACACATCCGGTTCCACTGATGAAATTGTTCTATGAGGTGCGTATATGCGTCGATTTCTCATCGTGTGCCGTTCCGGACACCCTTTGCAACATAGATTACCTGGAACGTTCACGATTTTGCTTCCCGCTGGACCGCATCCGACGGTTGGCCATTCGTCTATGCCACTGGGTGCGGTATCCTTGCCTCTCAGAATTTTGCTTCCCGCTGACAAGCAGACCGTGTTTTTTTTTTTCTGACCAGTGACCCTACCGGTTATTCCTGGCATGGTGACTTCCAAAACGGCTGGGACACCACTGCGCTCCAGAACGCGATTGACAAATGCAACAATCCGAATGACCAGACCTGGTACGGCGTCACCGAGGCTTGCAAGTATCTTACCGTTGCCCCGGCTGCTACGGCTAATTTATGCAAGCTTGCGCCTGAGGTCAAGGAGGCCATCAATGGAACCCTCGCCAAGCTTCCTGGGTAGGTATACCGAATTATTTTGGGCCGGCATGCATCTGACTTTGACATAGATGCAATCCCATCCAAGCTGGTCCTGGCGATGCCACTATCTACTCGGACGCAAATTGCCCCATCTAGCTTTGCTTTGTTGTGACTAAGACAAGCACCGAACCGTTGATTTGTACATTGTTTGCACATTGTTTGTATAAGATGTGATAACGTTCTCCCGGTTCAATGGAATGGATTCATCTCACTTTGATTTCTCCGTGAACCCGCCTCTCGCTAGAGAACGGTGGTTTGATCTATGCAGGGCGCTGAAACTTCCCAAAAGATATAATGCTGCCCGCCTCTCGTACAGTGATGTTGACTGAATATCTGACCACAGGATGCATCCTGATGGCGACACGAGCAACGCAGAGGATACATATTAGAATTGCATACAAGGCTGAAGGTAGTCTTAATATTATTGACCAATGTGAATGTATGATATCCAACGGGAGAAGTTTTCCTGTCCCACCGCACCCGCAATACACCAACTGCTACATGCAACGCCTGTGCAGTTTGGCTGCAGTCTATCTCTTCACCTTCGACGATATAATCGTAAACATAATCTGCCACTAAAGGTGCATCATAGTCGCTTATTGAACACATTGTCGCAATCACGCTCGGGTAGCCTGCCGCCAACATTCCAGCAGCGAGGTAAATCGCCTCATCTGGCAGTTTCAGATCACCAGCTGCCGTCTGACAGGCAGACAGAAATGCAAGACCTTTGTTTTTCAGGGACCGTTGTGCAATCTGTTCCAAGCTCAGTGTGCCGCCGTGCAGATGAAAACTGCTTTTCGTGGGAGCCTCCGGATCCTGTGACGCATGACATGCAAGATGCACACAGTCGTACTTCTCACTCTGCAAGCGATGTCTCCCTGAGTTTATGTAGATGAGCAACCCCAGCTTGCGAAAGGTTGGGTCAAGGCACGTGGGCTATTTGGCCTGACCGCGGGTAGACAACCAGAGCGTCGCAGCGGTCTGTGTGAACGTTGACAATAACCACTGGCCCAGATCGCGCATCTGCCATCAGCTCGTCGGCTTTATTAGGACCTAAGAAGTCATGGAAACCGGGAATATCCCAAGCCCGGATAAGCAGAGCGCTGAACTGGCTCGCCAGGCAATGGTACTGCAGAGTAGCCTGCTCCGACGTCACCAGATCGGGTCCAATTGCTGCACTAACTGATCCTTCTCTACTAGCACTATCGAGACCACTCGATACCCTCTGAAGCTCCTGCGCTAGCTCTGGATTGACTGATTCCAGCAGGCTGAAGGGTGCGCGAAGCTGCAGGGTCTGGTTCCAGACAATCGATCGTCCTTCCTCAAGCCACTCGATCGCTAAGCCGTACTCCTTCGCTGAGATTGCCGCCACGGCTGCTTCGACAGCCACTGCACCAACTGCGATGAGACGTTCATATCTACGAGCTGAGGTCATGCCAAACCAAACTACCTATGGGAGAAGCATCATAGCTATGTGATGTGCGAGTATTGATGCTGAGGTATCTTCGAGCAGCGAGAGGGTGGCTGCCCAAGCTCTTGATGCCCCAAGTCTAACATGATCGCTGCCAGAGGAGGAGCAGGCAGATATCTCGCAGTATGGAAGGGCTTTGAGGATATCCTGACGCCGCCCAGGGATTCTCCACCGCTCGAGGTATGAGACACCCAGGGCAGACTGGACCGTTGCGGTATTCGGATGGGAGTCTGGGAGAAGAGATAAGGCCTGTGCGTAGGCTTCGATTGCACCCTCGACATCTTCGGATTTATTAGAGCGACTGAAACGCACTCGTAGGTAAGTGCCAAGGTTATAAAGTAAACCCGGTTTGGACTCATCCTCGTCAAAAGTGGAAGCCAGTGCCTGAGCCTGACGCTCAATCGCCTTGTTTATGTCTTCTAGCTCACCTAAATGCACGAATCGGCAAAAGTGTGAGTTTCCTAGACTGATTAGCCGACTGGGCATGTCGGGGTGACGCTGCGGAGTGAGATGAACCGCTTGTTTATGGTAACCAATCGACTTGGCAATGTCTTCCAGATCACCCAGAGACTGGAATCGACACATATATGAGTTTCCCAGACTGGACAATAGGTTAGGCATATCCGAGTACCCCCCTGGGGTGAGCTGAACCGCCCGGTTCTGGCATTCGATGGCCCTGGTGATGTCCACCGGCTCGCCCAGGCGCTCAAACCTGCAGTTATACGAGTTTCCCAGGTTGAGTAATCGATCAAGCATATATGAATCTCCCTCAGGGGTGAGTAACACCGCCCGGACCTGGCAGTCGATCGCCCTGGAAATGTCTACCAGCTCGCCTTGACGCTGAAATTGGCACAGGTACGTGGCTCCCAGGTTGCCCAAACGGTAGGACATATCTAAGTGTCTCTTGGGATCGAGTTGAATAGACTGGTCTTGATAGTCAATTGCTGTGGAAATGTCCTCTAACACGCCCGAACTCCCGAATCGGCACATGTACGAGATTCCAAGGTCGTTCAATAGACTGGACATATTTGAATGTCCTTTTGGAGTGATCTGAATGGCCTGAGTCTTGCAGTCGATCACTCT
This sequence comes from Ceratobasidium sp. C01, assembly GCA_025200755.1. Lineage (NCBI taxonomy): Eukaryota > Fungi > Basidiomycota > Agaricomycetes > Cantharellales > Ceratobasidiaceae > Ceratobasidium > Ceratobasidium sp. C01. The sequence continues at coordinate 14,019 of JANWGL010003290.1, read as the reverse complement.
GGTAATATCCTCCAGTTTTCCCAGACGCTGGAATCGATACAAATATGAGTTTCCCAGATTATTCAAGTGTCGGGGCATGTCTGGATGGCCCTCCGGTGTGAGGTGGATCGCCTGAGTCTGGCAATCGATTGCTTCATTGATGTCCTCTAGATCACCTAGAAGCTCGAATCGATTCTTGTATGCTTTCCCCAGTTGGATTAACGCAATCGTTTGACCCCCACCCGTTTCTGAGGCCACAGCGACAGCTCGAACCAAATGTTCGATCGAATTCTCTAGATCTCCCGGTGTTTTGTGTGTGTCATACCGTAGACCTAGCAGGATTCCTAGTTCCGCTATAAATACTGCGTACTCCTCGTGGCTATCATCGACCAAAGCGACAAGATTATGCTGGTATTTGATAGCGCCCTGGATGTCACTGGTTTTTCCACCTCTCTGGAATCGCCTTTTATGCGCTATAGCAAGCGCTCGTAGCAGCCTAATCCAAAAATCACGATCTCCCTTGCCGATTTGGGCGGCCTTTGTCAGGTATGCAATTGCGCGGTCGAGATTTAGTCCTGTGCCCTGGGTAGTAGTTTGATCCAGAAGTGACAGGCTAACGTTGAGAAACAGAGCCGCGAGCTTCTCGTCGTTCATGCCACGCCATTTCCCCGTCCGTCTTGATCTTTGCGATGGCAGAAATTGAATCACGATTTGGAGGCACTGAGGCACTAAATTAGCGAAGATGGGTTTCTGTGTTGGCATGAATGCGATCTGCTCCCAACCTTTTATGACCCGGTTTAAGGACCAACGTTTCGCTCCAAGCGCACAAGGGATCGTTCTTGAACTCTATCATTCTTCGGCCACAAGTTGTTGGGTTCATATTGGTTATGGACAATTGTCGTTCTTCAGCGAGACGGCCCTGGAGTTTGTTGGAACCGCCGTTCTCATTCAATTGAGGTTGCACGCGAGACGTCGTCGGGATAGGGTTATGGTTGTTTATCTGATGCGCAATCAGGACGAACTGTACGTCACAAGCTCACCGGCGTGGCGATTGGGCGACTACTAGATATATTATGAGTCCCGTCAGGTAACTGGTGCATTGTATTATAACTTATGCCTACCGCTCTATGGCGTCTGTATTGCCAGGGACCGGATGACGCGGGTCCACCTCTTCTGTGTTCCTTGTGAGGAATATGCGTGATATGCCGATTGTGCAGCGGCCTTATTTAGAGGGTGTTTTGTCTCTCAAAACTCCATCTCACATCCCTTTTATCTGGTTCACGTGGAGTTGGCATTGCCTATCAGAACTATGAAATGAGGAGCGAGCGCTCGTCGAGGCGGTGTAGGCTCGAGTCAGGAAGCCGCATATACCCGGGTAATTGGTGACTAAGACCACCTGGTGGTCGCTGCAAAGAAGCTCCCAGTCAATAAGTAGACCATGTTGAGGGAAAGTGCGTGTTGGACTTCTTTGTGGACTAATTGCCTCGCCCCCTTAGAAAACAAGCCCGGCTGTCTGATGGGAGAAAGCTATGAAATTCGTTGACGCTGACGGCTTAGACTGAAGCCTCGTTCAATTGAACTAGAAGAAACAAAGCGCTCCCTGCCTTCGGTCTTGGATTTTTGATGGAATTCCCAGGGAGAGAATATATCAAAGAAACGGCGGGAACAAGTCGAGTATTATCATATAAATGGCTAGCTTCGGCGGAACGGCTTTTAGACAATATTCGCCGAAAATAATTAGACTCGAGATTGATAGTCTAGCGAAAGCGGAGACTATGACAAACACAGTAGGAGGGGGTTGTCGATACCGAGTGCCTCATGCACGTGACTTAAGCTAAATAAGGCTTATATAAATAAGGTAGTATTTGAGCACACCAACGATCCAAGAAATAATCGCTCAAGACATAATCTTCCACCTTGCCATCTCGCTCGCATCAATTAAACTAATCTCCCCAATTTCCTCTTCTCCTGGCTCGTCCGGTTCCTCCCGCACCTCGTCACCGCCAAATCGTCCGCCAAACCCGAATCCGACATCGTCAGCGCCCGGCCGCTCCAGAACGAAGCATTCGACTTGTTTGGCTTGTAGGTCTGGTTCGTGGGTGATCCGTGCGAGGTGGATTCGGGTGCAGGGCGTACATGTTGCCGGGTCGAGCGTTAGAGCCTTCGTGGATGAATTAGAATGATTCCGACCGAGGATATGATAGCGAGACTCACCTTCCACCCAATTAGTGTTCCAACCCTGAGGGCTTTCCACCCCTCTCCGCCAACCTCTCCAAACGAGTCCCATTTTTTCTCCCAATCCGTATCCACCACCTCCCAATCGACCTTCGTCTTAGCCAGATTGCTCTCAACTCGGCTCTCCTTATCCTTAGCCCCGCCCTTGACCGAACCAGGTTGTTCTACTGCTTCCTCGAACCAAGCTCCCACATCCTCCATTCCATCTACGGCTTCAACATCCACGCTCGTCACGATTACGTTAGACGGAAGATCCGAGCGCTGTGAGGGAGGAACCACGTGATAGTGCGTGTAGCGTGGTTTCTTGGATTGTGTGTCGGGCGTCGGTGCCGGAGTAGCAACTGGAACTGGAGTCGTAGTGGGGGAAGTGGGAATAGGTGTGATAACCGGAGTAGGAGAGGCACCAAAGGTAACACGCGTAGCAACCGCGCTAGCCATATCCTTGTCAAATCCACGACGCTTATTTTTGTTCGCATTTTTAGCAGGGGCGATAGGTGCAGCTGGTTGCGTCGTAGTCGTCACGGTAGTATGCGAATTTATAGTCGCAGGAATTAGTGTGGAAATAGATTCTGCGGCAGATCTATTGGCGCTCGGAGTAGCTGATCCAATGCGAGGGAGAACCGTCCCTGCCGCTTGATGTTTTCGTAGCTTCCGGCGGCGCGCGTTACGGTCTTTCGTGGATGGTTTTCCAAATCCGGGTGGGACTGGTGGCTGGAGTGTCGCAGGTTTGGGAGGTGGGAGTACGACTTTGGGAATGGCTCTGACGACAGTTGACAGTCAATCGTCATACAGACGAATGCGCTAGCAAAATGATGGGGCTTACTTTGGTCCCTTCCCAGGCGGGACGGGGGCTGGTTCGCGAAGAATCGGCTGTGGCGCAGGTGCAGAATCAGAGCTCGAGCTCGAGTCCGAATCAGAATCCGAGTCCGAACTCGAGTCCTCGGAGGAAGAATCCGAGCCCGAGTCCGATTCAGACTCGGATTCCGAGCTGGAAGAATCACTCGAGTCCGAGGAGGAATCTTCCGAGCTGGATTGTGAGATGATGGTTTTTTGGATCGGTGGAGGTACTCGTACGGGAGGCGAGGCGACAGGTTTGGATGCCGGTCGTGATGTATTTGGCGGTTGCCGAGGGGGTTGGGACTGAGGAGAACGCGTCCGCTGCTTCTTGTGTGTCTGTAATCCGGTTGCATTTTCAGAACCGCTCTCTAAATTAAGAGAATGAATACAATGCTAAAACAACTCGTTGGCGCCATACCTCCCGTAGCTTTTCGTTTTTCCACCTGAGGTTTACAGCGGATACTACAAGTGTATCTCATATCAAGATAGGGAAGCACAAGTTTAGATAGTTACGCACACGATAGTGTCTCCATCTCGTACTGCGCCAATAGGACTCGAAGGCAAAAGCACAAAGTCGTCAAGTTCGAGAGAGATATCACCGGTCAGAGCAAGGCCAAGCGCTGAGATGATATCGTCCGCTAGGTCATTAATAGTGCAAAAACTCGAGTCAGGTGAGAAGGTGTGCCATGCTTTCAGAGGTTCGAGTGGTGGGGTAGTCAGCACTCGGATCCTCACCCACGTCGAGTTCATGTTCGACAAGCTGACCAAGGATGACACATCGGCGACACCTCACGTGACATACAGTTACTTATCATCAACTCCCCGATTCATTCGGGTAAATACAGTACTCGTGTAAAGACATTCTACACACCTTCGAATGAGCAAACTAGGCAACACCATATTGATTATTTGGTAACACTGTTCGCCGTGCGCGCCCGCCTACAGTAGCACTTGTCTGTCTCCTTTGCCGCTCTCCACGTTTCTCGGCTTCCCTTGTGGGATAGTCGCAACATAGGGCGCACCCCAACACGACTTCAACTCGATTAGATTAAAAACGATTAAAAAAGCCATGTCTATACTATAGCTATTCCTCGTAATTCCCTTAATTCATCTAATTTGCCTCACCAATTCGAACTAGATGCAACGAAGGTAAATTTACGAGTGCTCTGTCCTTTTCGCTCTTCCAACCCATATAGAACAGGGTTGTTGAAATGTTATGCGCAGAAGTGATAACCCTCGTTGCATATAGTGAATAGCGAAGTGGTTTCCTGGACAGTTATACAATTGTTAATACGAACCGAAAAGTAAGGATATAAATACTGTAGTACAAGAATGGTTCACAGTTGCAACTTCGGCCGGCTCAATTGGGTACAAGTAGAACGCCATCAGAGCATAATTAATAAAGACGGTTTACATGCTACTGGGTCGGGACATTGATAAAATCGGTACTCGTACATGAAACTTGCGGACGCTCCACAACTAATCCCATTGTGACAACATCCCAGGCCTCAAAAGCACCCTCCCCAGGCCGAGTAGGCCCTCGGTCGTCATCTGTAAACGGCGATTCTTGCTCCAACGAGTCCAGGTCAAGATATGTGGTCGAAACGAATAGTCGCAGTATTCCTACTTCTATTTTCTGGTTCCCTGTGAACGTTATCGGGTCCCACCCGTCGGTACCGTAGCAGATCTCCATGTCAGATTCCCGCTTCAATGGTCCACTACCACCTTCTCCCGCTTTAACCACTGGGGGCTTGTAGATCGGCACTGAAATGGTGGAGTAGTAAGACATATACTCTAAGCCTTCTCCATAATACACATACCTATGGACTGTTCCAAAGCGTCAAAATACCAAAGATAGGGGTAGAGCGCTACTGGGGTCTTGTTTTTCAGCTTGATACCATACAAATCTCCCTCTTTGTAAGTAAGTCGAACGGTCCCATCCTGGTTTAGATTGTCTTGAATAATGTGGAATTCGCCATCTTTGGACCCTTCTTTGACCTGAAGGAACTCAATCGTGACTAGATCTTTTGCGGCGCGCGTGTTGGGGGTGCGATTCACGTGCCATCCCCATCTTGAAGCTGCACCCAATACCGGCAGTACCTTCTTAATGTCCGCTGGTACCGTACGTGGAATGACGGCAAGTCCCAGCTCGCTCGCCGTCTGGTTTGCCAACTCGAACGTGATTCGACCTTTTTCGTTGACGTCTAGTATCATCTGCGCTGTATCTCGCGGCGAGTGTACAAGCCTATGATAGCTGTCCTCGGTGCTACTAAACGCGCTCCTCCATTCCGTATCGTTCTCGAATAGCTGGATGACCTTCTCGGAGCAGAAGAGTTTCAATGCTTCGTCGGGGCCTGCACCTACTTGTAGCGCATATAGAAGTGGGGACCCAGTGGATGGATCTGGTTCAGTGTCCAGAGGATTAGAAACGCTAGGCCGCAACTGGGGAACAAGTTCTAGATCCGAGGTCCCGTATTTAACATTGGTTACCCGGGCGGTGCCAAGAGGTGGGTTCGCGTCTAGGTCGAACACATTATCGGAATATAGTTGGAACGTGGATCCCTGAGTAATGCCATGCGCCCCGCCCGCGCCAAGTGTATAGGAGGCGTTTTCGGACGTGATGCCAATGAACCCGCGATCATATGCTGTAGTTTTTGGATTGAAGAGAAGTCTGTTGGCATGACCCCCTTCACATTGAGGATTCTGAGTAACCTGCATAGTATCACTGGGCTCAATTGTCAATGTCGGGCCGCAAAACGACAGAGAGCAAGACATACTCAGGCGTTTCAGGTAGTGCAGGGAGTGTAGGTAGTCGTAGCTCGTGTATGCAGCTCTTGTAGGTGAGACCGCCTGTCCCCAACCGGCGTAGCAAGGAAAGAAGTGCAATCGTGAAGTATCCGCCTTCCTCGGTGTCCCTTGCCTTCTGATCAGGAGCACACGCCGCCAGGAGTACGTGAGTAAGAACCCCGCCTTTACCCATACCGCTGAGGCCAGTTTCCGCGGTGGAGGCAACTGGCACAAGATCCTGATCAAGATTCGGGGTCAACGGTGGGGCTTCGTTGGTGTCGATTCCTCGAAACACTCCTTCATCCTTGCGAGTTCCACCGCCAGCATGGCAGCAGTCGAAAATAACAGTCTATAATGCAATATCGTTACTTCACAAATAAAAATATGAAGTGGCAAACACTTACTATATTATCCCCTTTGTTATACGCGAGCCGCCCAAGAAGATTATTAATCGTATAATCCGGGATGATGCCAATACGTTCTCCATTCGGAGCCTTTTCGTTCGAATCATACGCAACTATGGCTTGGATGGGGACCTCCTTTTCTGGCCAGTTCCGGGGCCGCCTCACAGTACAGCCATGACCTGCAAAGTAGATAACGATAGGATCCTGCCTCCTGATGCGCGGATTTCTGCACAGTGCCTGAATCTTTTCAATGATAGCCGATCGAGTCGCCTCCGAGTTTAAGCAGACGGTAAGTTGCTCTCGTGGGACGCCTAGGTCACGGTGAAAGTAGTCCGCCATGTTTTCGGCATCGTGTACCGCGCCCCTGAGATTGGGATATGACTTGTACTCGTTTATGCCGAAGAAAAGGCCGTGCAAGTTAGGCTCTTGTTTACTGGGTGAAAAAGTATATGGTCATGAATATGTTAAAAACGCTGGGGACTTGGATTAACTCACTGAGCTGGCCGCGCGCGCCAATCCTGCAGGCGATGCCTAAGTCATTCACGATATCATAATCAGTAGGGTATCTTATATGCCAATAAAAATCTCACCGTGCTTGAATCATAGCAGTCGTGTCCATAGCGAGGTAGAGAGAGGAGGACTCCAATAGGTCAGGGCAGGAAAAGACGGAAGAGTTGTCTGTCGAATTCTGCGAAACTCGTCCACTTTATATAGCCGAAGTAGGTGAACTGCCAAAGCAATCATTTGGTAGCCCGTCTGCATGACAATGGAGGGGCGAATGTAGAAAGGTACATCCCCTCCTCTCCAGGATCGATCAATGCGCAGGAGTGCTGCCAGGCTGGCAATATCAGATCCCCAGAGTTCCACGATATGCTTATACCATTTTCAAGAATTGCCGACCTTTTTAGGACATAAATTCGAAGTATACGGGCGCCTGTAAATCAATGATACTATAATGGCGAGAGGGTTGAGTATTCCACTTGAATTACCTGAGCTTGACATTGCATGCCGCAAGGATCCTGGCTGCAAAGGAGTTCTCCATTGAATAGAGCGGCACTTTGATGGGCGGTCAAGCGTTTATCTACACTTCGGAACACGCACTTTGGAACACGCAATTTGTTGGGGGAGAATCGAGGGCAACGGGCGCCTATCTTGCTTTGCATTTCACTAGCACCGCCATGATGCTCTGGGGTGGCCACGATGTCGCACAATGTTGCGTTTACGAAATAGGATTGTAAGCTACCACGTCGAGCTAGAATCGGAACCGGTTTCCGTCAAATTCGGGCTACAGCAAAAGCGTCCTTGTAAAAACAACGTTACGTCCAGAGAACTCCATGTCGACTTCAATTTGATTTTCAAGAAGCTAGGCGCTCGACGCTTAAGACCCATGCTTTCAGATTGCCCCTCATTCTTTCTTTGCTTCAAGAAGTCACAGTCTTATTCAAACTGACTTTGTTGTTCGGATGAAATGAAGATTCTTAAATATTACTATAACACAGGACCATGTCCACCGAGTGGTTCGCGGTGTTGGTCTGGATGTATGCGCGCACAAGCGTTTCCGCTTGTTCGTAGTTTCCTTTTGCCGTTTCCACAATATCTATACCACTTGTTCCTTTCTAGATTCTGTGTATTTCCACAAGCTCCAGTCATTTCTAACTCGCATATATCTAACGTCTGTGTATTCCAGGCTCTGCCATACCATATATGAACCCGGCATCGACAACTGTACCTAGACACGGAAGCTAAGTTCTAGGCTTAGGGAATTTCCACTCGCCTGTGAGTCAACGCTCCCCTGCGATTCCTATTTTGGTGAATGGGTGGGCCTCGGTTTGCCATCCCTAATAGCGCGCTTACTCCATATTGATCGACGATAGCCGGAGGACCCAATGGATGCAATATATTGACCTCTTTGAGGCCTGCGAGGGTCCTCGTTAAACCATACAGCGCCTGAGGTAGGAATTGCACCAGTAAGAATATGAGTAATTTCGGACTTATGAGCCGATGCAATAACCTAGGATACTCACCATCCTCCGAGCACAGTATTGTTGCCAAACAGACTCCTACGATAGTATCCATAAATGCCGAGCAAAATATATCGTTATTGAAAATATCGGAACCACAGATATTCATTGTATAGCCAGATAAAATAATCGGTATTGGTGGCGCACACTCCCAGGCTGATCGCATCCAAGTACGCCCATATCTCCGTTTAGCCCATCATATAAGGCTATGTCCTTTCCATGATACTTTGAGGCACGTTGACTGAGAGCACTTAGTGAGACGACACATCACGATCCCCGAGATATCCGGGAAAACCACTGCATTCGTACTTCTAAATATAGGAAAGATATATAAATACATGTGCGAGTTGGAGCTGATCGTTTCAATATATACTGCTAGGGCCATTGCCGTTACTTTTCGGACCCTTCATCGACGACATTGGACGGAGGACCCACACCGAATCCACCTCCCAAATTCTGATTTCCCATGCCCGGTCGCATCTGGTGAGCTAATCCAGTCACGTTGTTATAATCGATACCACCCGATCCGAACCCCAAGCTGGACGAAGCACCGGTCCGCTGCAGCCACGACATATCGGGAGCTCCGCCTAGAACCCCAGCGCTGAAGTTCGTGCCAGTACCGGAGACGCCATACCCTGAGCTACCGATCCCACTATACCCCAGTGTGCTGCCGCCTGGGCCTCCCTGTCCGAATTGGGAAGTAATTTCCCGCCCGCTCGCCGCATTGAAGCGCGGAACCCCCGTGCCTGCGCCGGTGCCCGTAATCCCTGGAATACTAGTGCCGGTACTCGAAGGGAGCCCTGACATGTCGGAGCCCGAGCCGCCGTATCCTGGGATGCCTGCAATGCCCGTGCTCGAGGGTCCGCTAATTCCTGGGATACCCGTACCCAAAGAGCTTCCGAGTCCTGGGACACCTAGGCCAGAGCCGGAGCTTCCGAAAAGGTTGCTACCTGAACGAGCACCGTACCCTGGAACACCTGAAACGCCGTTCCCTGAGCCAGAGGGCTTGAATGACGGGACGGTAGAGCGACCGCTATAACTCCCTCCGGGGATACCGGCTATCTTTGTCGCACCAGATCCATACTTGGCATTCCATGCTCGAATCTCGCCGAGCCCACTCTGGGCGTCTGATGAGGACGGCGCGACTTGCGTTAATGCGTGCGAGAAGTGTTTATTTGCAAGGATACGCTTCGCCAAGGCTGGTGATTTTTCTTCCGCCGGTTCGGGAATGATGGGTGATGGCGGGCGAGGGGCGGTAGCCGCAGATTCAATTGTGGCGGTGGTGGTTTCAAGTGCGCTGGAGGATAAGTTTGAGGTCGTATCGCCTGGGTTGGTGACGGAGGAAGTTGACTCTGGGTCCCCAACGGTGCCTGTTCCAGTCGTCTCTGGCGCAGGAGTGACATCTGCGTGTTTCTTTTTTGACTTGCGAGTGGAGGTCGATCGTCCGGGTGTACGTTTCTTTTTCCCTTTTTTCAAACCAGCCTTCCAGGACACTGGGACTTTTTCCTTGACAGCGTTGATCGCTGCAGCAACGCACAGGTCTGAACATAGATTTGGTGAGCCACAATGGTAAGGGAATCCTACGGAAACACTCACTCTTCAGGTCAGACCCACTATACCTATCCGTCATAGTTGCCAAGCTATCCAGGTTCACATCCGCCGCCAATGTTTCCCCGCGTAACATAATCTTCAAGATCTCATGGCGCGCTTTCTGGTTTGGGAGGTCGATCAAGACTCGGCACGGGAGACGGCGAAGGACGGCTTCGTCCAGGTCAAACGGCCGGTTCGTAGCACCGATGACAACCACCCTGGATGACATGAGCCCGTCCATTTCTTGCATGAATTCGGTGAGCATGCCCGTGTACAAGCGGGCAGCTGGTGATTGCGGACCACCCGTCCGGGCCCCGAAGAGCGCATCGAGCTCGTCTATGAAGATCACGCAGGGGTGGAGGCGCCGCGCGAGTTGGAAGAGTCCGCGTACTTGCTTCTCACTTTCGCCCACATACTGCAACGTTTTTGTTATTTAGGCGCATCCTAGGGTGCAAGACACTAATACATACCATTTCTAGGATATCCGACGGTTTAACCATGATCTGTGGCGTAGTCACAGTGAGTATTATATTCGGGGACCGGACTTGGTTGACCGACCATGTTCGCTCCAGATTCTTTCGCTAGGGCTTGTGCGAAAAGAGTCTTGCCGGTCCCCGGTGGGCCAAACAGCAGTGCCCCCGACATCGCATGCGTCTTCAAGATCCCAAAGTCGAACTCCTCGGGGCACACGAGTGGGAGCGATACCAGAGACTGAAGGGTATCGACTATATCTTCGGGGAGGTACACGGACTCGAAGACGGTTGTGATTTTATCTAAGATTTAGTTTGTCTACGATTAGACATGCCACGATTAGAAAAGGACGATTTAACGCACCCGTATCGACAATGCACTCAAGAAAGGATCGTTCATAAGAGTCTAGACATTCACGTTTCACGCGCTCGACGACTGATTCAGCCTCTTCTTCAGAATCTTCCTCCTCTTCCTCTGAATCTTCGGCCTCTTCCTTGATATTTTCGGTCTCTTCCTTGACATTTTCGGCCTCTTTCTCCGAATCCTCAGGCGTCTTGTCACTTGGGGTGGAAGATGGAGCTGTGTCAGCCTCTTTGGAATCTGGAGTTGTGATCAATAGGGGAGATTCGTCTCCATCCGAGCTGTCCGAGTCTGGGAGTGGATGTTCCGCCTCAAATGTGGTACTACTGGGATATTTCCCCTCGCGTGGATCAGCGTCGGCGTCTGAGTCTTCCAGAGTCGCGTTGACCTCGTCCTATGAGGACATTAACCAGAAGAAAATGCAAAGGCGTGAAAAACAGGCGCACCACAGCGTCACTAGTCGCATTATCTATAGTCGGCATACCGATACAAAGCTAGTAGTGATGGAGGGCGTGAGGAATTGGGAAGCGGGTCGTTCGTTTGAAGAATTCCGGTCATCTACTGTATATAAACAGGCAAGTCTTGTGGGTGGTCGGTTAGCGAACAATGACATCAAGCGCCTGGAGGCTGTTCAACAGGACATATTAGTGAATCAGCCACCGACCGAAGTTAGTATTCGACGTTGCAAAGTGTGCTTCGTGATTAACACGCCTAACTATAAATGGCGTTTTGATCGGGCTGGACAGCCGATGACCGGGATAAATTCCAACGGAATCGACGGCCATGCCAAGTCCGCCGACCAGAATTGTCGACGGGCGTCTCATACCTTTCCATGTTGTGCATTCCAACTGGGGTGACTTGGGTCACCCGTCAGTGCTGTGTTGCTCAGGCAATCCTCCTTCCATGGCTGTATTCAAGTGCAAGAAAATATCTTCCACGACCGTCAACGCTGTGCATTTTGACAAACTCCTCAAGATAGAATACTATCAGCCGAAACACAGGGATGTCACCTGTTCGCCCATTACTCCTACTATAAGATTCAGAATCCATATGTACTACTAAGTGAGATATAACTGCGATGGCTATGCAATGCTACAAGTCATGTTCCGCCGGGACTTTAGCACACACTGCATAGATATCCGACTCGTGGCGGAAGAAATCGAGGTAGATTCCGGGTATAAATTTTGCCATTGGGTTCTATTGTAGGGAAGAGACGAATAATGCTGATAGTTGTTGGGGCTCAAATGATAAACGGCGTCAAATGAGGGAAACTTTCAATAATCACCGAATCAATATACTTCTCAGCGTTTCCGAAATAGAGGGGGCGTTCAAACGAGAAATTAACATTCTTTCGTACTGCCACTACAATTTAAACACCTCGGCCACCCGAATAACGCGTCCTTCCCCCAACGGGAGGCCCCTTCCCAGATATCTCCGCGGGTCTCCCGGTAACCCTCAGCCTACCGTCCTACTTTCCTTTCTCCACAAGATCCCGCCCAGGCGTCTCGGGGGCTTGAGGCATATATCATATGCCCGGCTCGTTCTTCCTAAGATTTATCAAACTTGGTTTATCGTTTCGTAGTGTGTGGCTAGCCATCAGTTTGAGCGGACATGTATCGGACGATCGGCGCCCGGAGTCGCGCTCGCGGAGTCGGTGTCGGAAGCAGTTCTGTTTATTGTGGATTTATTGTCGGCGGGGGGTACTATTTATGCACTCGAGCGGGAAAAACTGTTGGGTGAACGGTTCGAGGAAGACCTTGTTCACCTAGTAATGATAATGGCCAAGGAAATCAAGACCGCAAATTCTCATCCCGTGAAAGAGAGAACAACGAAAGGAGACGAATAATGGGGATGGGCACTCAGACCACGAGATCACGTAGTACCCAGCAGGCGGAGGAGCGGGGGAAGGGTGTCCAAAGTTGTACGTTGACAAACTAGGGCAGGCTTCTGAATCGTGGTCCCTCGGCCGCTACAGCCCGCCCGGAATCATTGCCATGATGATTCTAGAGTGAAGGTCGAGGGCAGATATTGTCGCGCGGCTGATACGCCCGGAACCCTGTAAGGTCGGTCATGATTTCCTAATGTTCTGTGGCGCCGAATTTGGATTCCATGCGAGGCGAAGGTGGCAGCCCGCATCTTGTATCGTCATGGACCAAGGGAATCGGGACTGCACAGAATAGTGAAATCACATTAGCAACCGTCCAATACGCCACCTTTCACCGACACTCACTATAACGCCAATATCTAGCCCCCCTGAACTAATATCGCACCCCGGCTTCCTCGATAAAACACAGCAACTCCGGACGCGACATACACCCTAGCACCTACACCACAGCACAGGTAGAACGAGAGAAGATCTAGATTAGCCTATGTCCACATCTCCGCCGGCGTGGCTATGATGACCTGCTGCAGAAGTGAAGCAGATGTTGCAGTGAGAAAGGGACAGACGTGCGTGCATGGAGCAGTGTGTCAGACATGATGAATGTGGTTGAACACCGGTTGGCCACGTGGATTGAGAGGGTCACATGATCAACTACAAAAAAGGCAATATCGCGCATTTACCGTCAAAAACGCTTGGATCGACATGTAAAAGTACAGCGTCAGAGTTATTTAACCGTTACTGGATAACGCCAGCTGCATAGGTTTCTATTCGATTAAACGCGTCGTTCTGCACGCTCTCAGACTTGTGCTCTATCAGAGTAGGGTTAACCAGGACTTGTGTCCGAATCATATGGCACAAGGCGATAGTGACTGAATGCTTTGAAATCTCTGCATCGTGAGACAATTTGGGATTATACTGATAACTGAATGAAACCCTAATCGGCCGCACAGAAGTTGTACGTAATTATCGATCAATTTTCTACACGGGTTCACCGATTCCCATTTCGCTCTCATCTCACTATCCTCTTCTGAGTAGCTATTGCCCTTCTCTGATCCGGTGTTTCAGAAACAACACATTCTAAACCCAGGATGATAACCGCTTCCGCAAGGTTTACTATAAGAAGTGGGAGGTACCAGAAGTGTCATAAAGATATGTGCTCACGAATTTACCGCTATTTAACCCCATGAACCCGCGAAGAACAAAATGACGGGCTATTCCCCTTGGTGAAAGAGCTTGAGACGCTTTTACACTCCTCTTATATGCATGTATGCGTGTATTCATTCAGGCTCCATACACACGGATAAAAGTCCAGCGTATGCGGGTATATGGTTTCGTCATATATGCGGACCCACCACTTCTTTGTCTTCACTTGGTATGTCCATGCACTTTATCCAATAAGACTCTGAGGCTAAATAAAATTCGGTTTCGGAAAGTCTACTGTACTGCTCCGACC
>JANWGL010003289.1:9932-26757 GCA_025200755.1 Ceratobasidium sp. C01 | reverse complement strand
TATTACCACGACGATCCCTACATCGCACCCCAAGTAATTCGCGCGTCGATGCTGATTCACATGGAGGAGCTCTTACCTTGGGCTATGTACTACTTCGCGATTCAATCCGACTTCGAGCTCTCCGAAGCCGATCATGCGCTCCGCGAATCCTATTCATCTCGACTCGTAGCCGTCCGTCAAATCAATGGGCTATCCATCGTAAACTGGAACCGGTTGATTACTCGGTTTATGCGGGGCGATTGTTCTACTGAATGGTGGTTTGAAGAGGACGATTGTTGGCGGCGGACTGAACTGTTGGAAATCGAGAAGTCGGGCTTTATTTTGAAAATGGGTTTGGAGGATCCATTGCAGGCGATGTATGAGGCCGTGGATTTTTGTTCTCAGGATTTGTGCTCTTTGTGCGCTGATGCGTTGACTGACCGGGCGAACGGGGTAATGGAGACCATACTGCATAAGATACGCGATGTGGTTTTGGAGGACCAATCTTGATAGCGTTTCTAGATACCTGTGACCCGAGTTGAACTTGATACAGTTAGTTGTTAGGATACTGACATTTATCTGGTCTTTTGCCTGATGCCATGTCTGGACGGAAATCAAGCTTCTTCGGAAAGGAGGTTGAGTCACTCGCTGTGACACAAGCGAACCCAAGTGACAAGACGTGTAGAGTCGTCCGACTCGTAAATCTGAATAATTTTGACGGCTAGTTCGGAGACCAGTAGTTTGTCGAGTGGTATAGGATAGTTGTTAAATTGAAAGTAGAGAGTGATTGCTTGCGGAGGTAGTTGAGATGGGAGGGGACAAAGGGGGTGACCGAGGGGTGAGTGACATGGTGACTGTGTGAAGACGAGCACAGGATCTGTTTCTCCTCGCCGTGCTCTCTGTGCCCGCGTCCCCTCACACATCATTCACCGTGCCGGACCCAACCTCGCCCACTCTCAGTGCTCAACTCTCGCGCATTGCGATTGTCGCTACCCCCGAGGACAGTCCCCTCTGCACCTCCAACTCCCCCCTCACCCCTGTCCAGTCAGAGATCCACTCGCCCCAACGAACCCCCCTTGCCGACGCGCCCGCCATGCGCAGTCCGCCCTCGCAGCCATCGCTGGTCCTGGCCCCAGCTCGTCACACTACTGTGTAAGTTCAATCTCGCTTGTTGGACTCGTCGCTCACATCCCCCTAGTGTCACGACCACAACGACCACCACTACGACGTACCAGCCGATCCCGCTCCCTGCGCTCCCTCCAGCTCCCCCGTCGCCCAAGGATCCCAAACTCTACCCCCTCCTTCATGCCCCCGTCCCATCTCATCTGCGCCAGTTTCCTATTACGTTTCCCAACGGAACCCGTGCCCTGTTTAAGGACCCATCCTTCGAACAAGATGCCGATACTCGACGCAGCGTTCGCCAAGGCTCCTATGACGAGGAACGCGTAGGAGGGCAGGAATGGGAGATGCTGCGTCCGTCTGAGCGGGTTCCCCTAGCCAAAGGCAAGGGTAAGGCTAGGGAGGACGTCATCAACCTTGCCGACGCTGTCGATCGCTACCAGCTTGGGAGGCAAAAGCGCGTTTACGAGAGCGACAATGACATGGAGGGCGTCGAAATGGCCCACTCAGTCTCCCAGACCTCTATCCCTGATCTCTCAGCTATGGGTCTCATCAACTCTCCGCCCCCGCGCAAGAAAGCCCGTGCTAGTGTCATCCCGGTCCAAGTCCCGCCGACAACACAGTCCCTTGTCGCACCTCCGTCTCCCCTCCCATCGCCTTCTGGCTCACCGTCTGTTACTCCCGTGCAACTCGCGCCACCGACACCGCCCATCCAAGCCGACCTCGCCCTGACCACGCTCCTTGCGCTACCCCAATTGGTCTCTCACTTCTCTGCGCTCCCACCTAATTTGCAATCACATCTCCTTCTCCAGCTCCTTCGACAATCCACCCTCCCCGTATTGCGTAATATCCACTCTATATTGACGCCCACGCTTGCTCGCGATTTTCTTACGCTGTTGCCCCCCGAGCTCACTGCACAGATTCTCGCCCACCTCACGCCTTCGGCTTTGTTTGCTGCTGCTAGGGTATCCCGAGCATGGCGTCAGCTTATTGACCAGGATATGACCCTCTGGCGGGCGCTTCTAAAAGCAACCCGAACGTGGTTTGGGGGCCCATCCGAGCTGGCGTATCTTTCACGCACGCTCGCCATTCGGAGCCGTAACCCAAGCTTATTTGTCGACCGACCACAGCCGCACCCGTTCAAGCTGCTCTACCGCCGTCGTGAACAGACTCGTCGCAACTGGCTCCACAACCAACCTCGACGGCTCACGTTTGCCGCCCACGGCTCTAGCGTCGTCACTTGCTTGTTATTCTCGCGCAACCGCATCATCTCAGCTTCAGACGATCACCAGATTCACGTTTATTCGCCGACGACTGGCGAGCTCCAACTACGTTTGGAAGGACATGAAGGTGGTGTCTGGGCGCTTGCTGTGAGCCCCAACTCCCCTTCTGCGCCTGGCGCGACCGACTCGCTTGTATCAGGCTCCACGGATCGTACTGTACGTATCTGGGACCTCGAATCCGGCAAATGCACACACGTGTTTGGCGGCCACACGTCGACCGTTCGATGCCTAGCCATCGTAAAACCCATGTGGGTAGACGTCGGCGGCGGACGCAAGGAAAAGTGGCCGAAACGCACGTTGATTGTGACTGGGAGCCGAGACCACACCTTGCGTGTATGGAAGCTCCCGAGGCAGGGTGACCCAGAGTATCGCTGCGTGGGGGCAGACGGCGAGGATGTGGATCCCGCTGAGGTGAGCATTATGACGCAAAGTTAGCGTTACACTAAACTTCATGATTTTTCAGGAGGACGTAAATCGTAACCCCTATCATGTTCGATTGCTGGCTGGGCATACGCATGCCGTGCGAGCGCTTGCCGCACATGGTCGGACTCTGATTTCAGGGAGCTACGACACGACGGTCCGAGTGTGGGATATTATCACGGGTGAATGCAAGTGGACACTGGACGGACACTCACAAAAAGGTAAAAGATTAACCCTGAGCAAGCGGTGCAAAGTCTAACTTACGGTCCCGATAAAGTCTATAGCGTGGTACTCGACCCTCAACGCAACCAGGCCATGTCCGGATCCATGGACGGCACAGTTCGCATTTGGTCGTTGGCTACGGGCCAAGCGCTCCATACGCTCACCGGACACTCGTCGCTAGTCGGCCTGCTCGGGCTCTCGCCCACACATTTGGTCTCGGCCGCCGCAGATTCCACATTGAGGATTTGGGACCCTGCGACGGGTGCGCTTCAGCATACGCTCTCTGCGCATACTGGAGCGATCACTTGCTTCCAGCACGACGAATTCAAAGTCCTCAGTGGTTCGGATGGGACCCTGAAGATGTGGGACGTACGAGAAGGAAGCGTAGTGCGAGACTTGCTCACCGGAATCACGGGCGTGTGGCAAGTGGTGTTCGAGGGACGGTGGTGCGTGGCTGCGAGCAACCGACAAGAGCAGACCTACCTTGATGTGTGGGACTTTGGAGGGGAGGATACGGAGAACGAATTCGAGGCCGAGGAGGGAGACTGGATGGAGGCGAGCGAAGATGAGAGCGATCAGGATCCAGATGACGATTTAGACGTTGTGGATGAGGACGGAGACTTGGAGCTGCGGGGAGATGAAGAGGAGGAGGATGACGACGAAGATGACGACGATGGCGCTCATGACCCTACGCGTTATCGACAGGGATCGTCGCTGCAGCATCGCCCGCCTGGCTACGGAACGCAGCGTCGGTTCGCGCTGGGCGCCGGCGGGTTGTCTGGATCTGGAGGCGCACGAAGCGGAATCGGTCTAGGGATGCTAGGGTTCAGCATGACAGGCGGCGCCGGGACATCGAGCGCGCCGCCCCTCCCTACCCTCCAAGAACAGACACCAACCCGGCCTCGTATTAACCGCGGGTCGCGCGCATCGGGCTCATCATCATCCCGACCTTATTGAGCTGCGACATCAGCTGTGCGCTGCGCATGCTCGCTTCCTTATGGCTTATTTCGCTCTTGTCTTGTCTATTTCTATTCTGAATACTGTAGCTTTTGTTTTTTCTCCGCTGCGATCTTTCCGAGAGTTTTGCAGCGCCGCTGTGCTGTGGTGGCGATCCTTGAATGTGCACCTGGAATTCCGCGACCAGTTGGGGTTTAATCCCTCATTTGTAATCTCTTGCAGTAGCAATGCATAGTTTTCCCGAGTCGCTGACCACGCTGCGAGGGCATATTCCTCCCACACGTGTACCGGAGGTGGAATTGCCGGACCCAAGTGGGACAGGCGCTCTTGACAAGTATTCCACATACGAGCGTTATCTGTCTACATCGAGGGTCTACCGACGTAGCTGAATCACTGCCACGGCTGAAGGAAAGGAGGCGCAGAACCGAGGTAAGCCTTGACCGATGCCGGGGGGCGGGAGCGTCATTGGGCTGGACGGTAATGCATCGCGAGCTACGTACACGGTGGGGAAAAGTTATAAAACGCCGGGTACATTCTGGGACAGAATCGTTCACCTCTGCGCCCTCCGCTCGTTCTCGCTTATTATCTCTCTCCGGCGTCGTTATCGCCCACGACTTGGCTTACTTGCTTATCCCCACTCACTCGATATTATTGGTTGCCTAAAATGGAAACCCACACAAACACAAACATGAACGCGAACACGTGGCTGGCCCCGCGCGAAGATTACTATCATTACCCCGAGCATTCACATTCGCTGGGGACTACAAGGAACTCGTCGTATTCGTCGGGATACACTCAACATACTCAGCATACCCAATACGCTCAATATCCTCAACAAGAGCATGACTACTACTACGGACAAAACTCGAGCTCGTTTGAGCAAACTTCATTTGGGTTGCCGAATTTCACGGAATCTCCAATGGAGACGAGCCTTGACGCAGGAGTAGAAGCTGAGGCTGAGCCAGATGCTGAACTTGAGGATGAAGACGAGCAAGAGGACGAGGCTGAAGTTGAACACGAAGCTGGCAGCTCCAAGGGGAAGCGAACTCGTCAGTCCAGCGAGGACGACATCCCCAAGAGGAAGAGGAGCCGCAAAGGCAGTGAGGATGGGCCCGAGAGGAAGCGGAGCTCAAGGTAGGCTCACATACTCTACTAGTGCATAGGTGCTTTGCTCATTAGACATTTAAACATAGGGCATGTCAAGGATGCCGCAAGGCCAAGATGAAGTGTATGCCCGGACCAAGTATGGCCACCCCCGACGCGAACAGGCCCTGTATGCGCTGCACTATGGATGGCCGGCTTTGCGAGTTTGAGCCCAGCAGGAGGGGAAAGCCCCCAACCAAGTGAGTATTCTCACCAGACCAGCTTCACGCTCGTTCTAACGACGCTTTTGGCATTGTAGGAAACTCGCTCAGTTGAACTGGCAAGTTGAACACATGGACGATATTATTCGTTCGCTTCGTGAAGCTTTGAATGAGAAGAGGCGGGCTGAGAGTCGTCGTTCTCGGTCCTACCCCTACTGAATGCACTGGTGTGCATTCGCGATACCAACTAGTACACCGTCGTTTCTTGGATTTTTTCAACTGGATTTTTGACTGAACCCCTGTTATCTATTGTACATCTTGCTATGCTCTCTCCCCTCGGATTTTAGTTTATTTACAATTTGGTATTGGTGTCTGGGTGTACCTTTCGTTTCGATTTGTATCTATCGTTTGTTGCCGTTCTGGATAATGATGATCGCTCAAGCGGGTTATTCCTTGGTTATTCCTCAGGTGCATCTCTGACTCGGCAAAGCTGTGCCCCCGGAAGATAAGAAGCACTATAATTGTAAGATCGGCACTTGTAGGATTAGTACCCCCTACGCGTACTATGTTCGGGCTGAACCGATCCAGTTTAAGCATTCGCTACCCTAGGATGTTTGAACATTGGGAGACGAATAACGAACTTTATCGGTGTGGAAATTTTATTAATTGGTCACTGACAATCCCGACAGCAGGAACAAGAACCACCGCTCCTCCTTCTCTGACTGCGTTATTCCGATTTGATCGCACTGCTTCGAGCAGCCGACTGGCCCATCACAGATGAACCGATCGTTGAAGTTCCCGGCGACACTGGGTGTCGCATACAACCGCACCGGCCTATGAACAGTCAGGTAAGCCGGCCTCCCCGCCGAGAGAATGTGACAAACCTACCTTTGTACTACTACGCGGAATTCGAGGTCGTCTCGGCGGACGTTACGGGGTCAGGCGGAGAGCCAGCGCGTATAGGTTGGCTCTGATTTTGTTTCCTGAAACGCCCCAGAGAATGATCTACCAGATGCCTGTCGCGGAGATGGGTGGCGCGATCGCTCCAGCCTGAGTAATTCCCATTACGCATCTCGGCGAGCCGTTCTTGCATGAAATCTTGATGGAACAGAAAGATGTGTACCCATTCATGATCATCTTGCAGAATGGCTAGCCGGGCTTGGTATTCAAGTAAGTTACGCATCAGGTACGGGAATTGTGTGTTGTTTGACTCGTATGTGAATGTCAGGAGGATGCTGAAATAGGTGGAGAGAAGGCCGGCATAGGATGAATAGCTAGGGTACGTCCCCATAACTTCGTCCGTGGAGTCGAGGGCGCCAGGTGCGCGAACGGGATAAACCGCGACCGACCGATCTTTGGCTGTCGGATCTAGTTGGTAAAGGTTCGCGGGTTCGAGTGTATGCGTTTGGATGTGCCGCAACGTCTGCGGTGCAACAAGCGGGAAATGGGACTGGATCGACTGGAATACCTCATCTTCACAGGTCAGGACAACAGTGGGTACTGTGCTAGCTATTTGCGAGGATTGAGCGTCATCCTCGTAAGAGTTTCGTTGCGCCTCTTTTATCGCGTGAATCTCGGCCATCAGCTCGTTCAACGCAAGGATGGCGGGGTCCTGGGTTGGGGCGGGATTCGGGCCGCCTGGATTAGCAAGCGTAGGTGAGACGTCGGACATAGTATCGAGGCGTGATTCGGTGTGGAATTCAGGATGTGGTAGGGACCCTTGCTGCTAATTGGGGAGGTTCGCGCAGAGCGATAGAGAGTGCGAGCGCAACTAGGTTGCTTCAGGCTAGTTAAATATATGCTACCAACAAAGAACAGGCGGTTTTGGGCGCACAAAAACACGTTCGTACGGACTCAGCCGCAACATCGCGTGACTGGTTAATCCTAAATGTGCTCAATTTGCTCACCTGACTGGGCGGGCTTCGCGTGCTCTTCTTATACTTCCGCGCAACAACGCTGACGGCATGACGAATCCCTCGTATACCATCCATTGTCCAAACGCCCCGTTTCAGCTCCTCGCCGTGCGATTGGAATCGCTTGTGCTTGCCCCCGCGATCGACAAGTGTTTTCACTGTACGCATAGTGTACGCATCGTTCGGCTTGTTCATCCCCACGCGCTCCAGCGCCCTATCCTTCTAGTTTGGGTCCCTTTCTTACACTGATTACTTGGTTATTGCATGCACCAATCAATCAGTACTGTCTCGATGACAGATAACTTTTGCTGATGTTCGTGGTGCCTGTTCAGAAGTATTTAAGGCAGGAGCCGCCCTCAGCTGCCTTCTGTTCCATCCAACTCGAAATTTGTTCGTGTTCTTTTTGTGCCAAGGTCCTAATGCTCCGGAGTGTTCCAACATCGCGCCCCAACCTTTCTTCAACGTCTTTTGAGTCGTCTACGCCGTCACCCACACTCCAACTCCTTGGATGATTAGAGTTCAAACATAATGAGGCGCGCGCACAAAGAGAGCTAAGTCGTTGGTATCCAACATACGACTGCTAAAGACAACTTCCCAACCACAAGCCAAGATTTCCTTCAGCTCGGATCTACTAAATTCGAGCGGTAATGGTGCTGGCCGTCGCTGCAAGTGATTTTGCTCCGAAGAAATGCAGGGCCGCGGCTGCGCTCCAACATCGTGGTTCGGGTATGATACACTTCAGATCATTATTTGGGATTGCAGAGCTCAGTGTTGGCTTTGCTTTTTAGTTGTAGGAAATACGGCTATATGCTTGTAGGATACGATACATTGGAATAAACTTCGATAAACTTTACTCGGTTCTGTGTTTGTGTTTGTGGTGGACACTTGGGGTATGAAGTTTGCCAATATGCTGTCGCGTGTCACGTGGATATGATGGCTAATGGCACGCGTGGCGTAGCTTCAACAACAACGACCAACTCTCGAACAGGTAAGGAAGTCGAGGGATGAGTTCGCCGGTAAAGCAGGTTCCTCTCGCCTCTGGAAGCGACGACGAGCCAAGGCCAGGACATGTCACTACCCGCGCCTTTTTCTGCGGTGTCGTTGTGGAGGGTGCTGGTGATGGTGAACTTGCACAGGGTGAGTCTGACCTGAATTCCGAGAAACCCAGCTAAACTTTTGGCAGATGTACAAGAGCTAGTTGCATCGCTCGGTGAGCCTATGCCGGTACAGGACATTCCCCATCTTCCTCAGTCCGCCAGCGCGCCGGCGTCGACAGGTTCCCTCGCGAGCCTAGCGAACCCACCCACCTCAGCCCCCATGTCCCGCTCCCTATCTGCGGACGAAGCGGTTCTCTCAGAAGTTATCACTGAGCTGGTTACTACCGAACGCACTTATTTTAAGCGACTCTGCATGCTGAAATCTGTGAGTAAGCTGTTGGTGTGAACCTGGTTCCTGCTAATTTCTCGCCGCGTCTAGTCATACGCCGACCCATTACGCTCGTTTGCAAAGACTAAGGATACTTCTATAATCGACGCCTACGCTGCAAAGACGTTATTTGGCAATATAGACCAGCTTATTCCCGTGTCAGAGGCCTTCCTCGCCGATTTGGAGGAAATGCTTGCTGGGCACGGACCAGGCGTGGGAGATGTTGCTGTGAAACATGTGAGTCTCCACTAGTTTGCGATTCAAATTTGGGGGCTAAGTGGTATTTTAGTTTCGAGATTTACACGCATTCGACTGTTATAAACAATACTACACTAAGCGAGAGGAGGCTCAGCAAATCTTCAAACGCGAGATATCGAAGAAGTCAGGCTCAGGTTTTGCGAGCTATATCGAAGTGAGTTGTATCTGAATTACTGGGGTCCATTGGCTTATCTCTCGTGATAGCGCATCAAGGACTCAATATCTGACCCGAAAAATCGCGTCGGGCTTCGTGAGTTGCTCATGGAACCTGTCCAGCGCATCCCACGATATACTCTACTATTTAGAAGTGCGTACCTTTAGACAACTAACGTATAGGTTCTTATCGACCCTCTTCCAGCAATGATCAAACACATGCCATCTACTAACCCACAGCGCGCTCTGCTCATGGAAGCCGACGCGCTAGCCTCTCGAATAGCTTTGGCCGAGACAGACGACCCCACACGACGCGCTGCAGTTATGCACTGCCTAGAACGAAGCGTAGAAGGATTTCCGCCTGGACTCATTTCGAGCACTCGAGTACTGGTCGATTGTATTGACGTGGTGGATGTCATTGGAGACGGGTACGCGAGGGGTAGTGGGAGTGGTCGGGGAGGATATGGCACAGTTGGGCGCGGAGCGAAGTCGGGGGGTGGTGGACATGCAGTGGATGCATTACACGCGACTCTGTTCTTGTTCGACGATAAACTCATGATCTGCAAGCGCAGTTCCTCAGCATCGGTGCCCGGGCGAACACTTGCTGGACTGGATGAAACGGAGAAAGTTGCGAAGGTTGGACTGGGACTGGGGCTAGGATTTCGCAAGGCTCTCGGAGGGGGGTCAAATGGAAGCAAGGCTGGAGGGATTGGGAGCGGCTTGGGATTGAGCTGCAGGGGTGTTGTGGATGTCGGGGATTTGGTTGCAACGGATGTGGGTGAAGCCGGTGAGTCGTCTTTGTCCGCAGCACTCTCAACATTGAACTAATGCTCTTTCGTAGACATGCATGTCTACCTGGAAGAACCCCCGCGCGATCAACCCGACCGCTGGGCCGGTCGACCATTCCGAGCGTTGAGCGCGCTGGCACTTTCTCCTCCTTCCCACACCGGCCACTCCGACCCCTTTGCGAAGCCCCACCTCGAAACGACACCGGAGTTGGCCAAAGCGCGTTTCTTAGAGAACTTATGGGCGGTACAAGCACGACTGCGCACTCGACTCGGCCGCAGCATCGTTCTGTACGGAGGCGAGCGTGAAGTAGGACTAGCCACAGTAGCAAGGACTTGGTGGAACCTCTACTCAAGGACAGCATTCTTAAGCGAGACGAAAAAGGTATGTTGGAGGCGGTTCGGAATCTTTCGGATGGATGTTGAACCCCTATCTCTCAGCCAAAAGTGGTTGTCCATATCGATCCAGAAGGCACTGCTGATCCCGTCCCGTTTGGGATGGGTGGTCCAGGCGCAAGCGGAGCGCCCTATGTCATCATTCGTGTACAGCCATTGGCGGGGGAACTGTGCAGGTTCTCAGTTTCTTCGTGTAATGACGACGATGAACGAGAAGAGGATATCGTGCATACACCGAGCATACCCGCAAGGATAGTACAGACGAGTACGTCACACGGATTGGGGCTTTGAACACTCCTAACTCATGGTGCTTGGAATCTAGTTCACCAGTATGGCTTATTCAAGTTCCGTACTGGACATGCCTCAGCACCGGGAACACCAACGCGCCCACGCACAGCGCTCTTCTCCCTCGACACTCTTTCCTTCGGATCCATGTCCATGTCCAACCGTCGTTCGAGGAGCCGAAGCGTCGCCTCCCGGAACTCTACATTATTCTCTAGTGCGAGCGGCTCAACGGCTACCAGCGCGACGAGCGATGAGGGTGCAAGTGTCGGACGCAAATATGTCAAGCGCAGCTGGAGTCCGGGGCCTGGCTTAGGCTTGACTGTTCCCGAGAGCGGCGAAGTTGGGGTGCCGGGCAACATTGGTGCGAGCATGAACGGACGCTCATCTCCTCTCAAGGGCCGCACCTTGCCTGACGAAGACTACGACGCGGTTTCCTGGGATGATCTCGGAGAGGAAGCGGAGGAGATGGACGTGGATGTAGAGGGGGATCTGAGTGTGGACGTAGATGTGGATCCTGATGCCTCCGGGTACGATCTCGCGCGGAGGTTGGCGCTGGCGAGGAAGAACAGCAAGACCCAGACGGGTCGGCCTAAGTTCATGGACAAGGACATGCCTGAATGTGAGTGGCGGGTGTTTGGGCTGTATACCTATTCTGACATGGTTTCGCGTTTAGTGCCGCCCTTGCTTTCTGCTTTCAGCCGCCCATCATCCCCTACGAAACCCCGCGATAATGACAGCGACGCGGCAACAGTTTCTACCGCACGGCCCATAGAGAGTGACGCGGGTACGGTATCAACATCTCGCCAGCGAAGTGTTGAGCGGCGCCCGATGGGCCCCCGGAGCCCACTTCCAAGGACACCTGAGACGCGTGCCTACGCAAACACCAGCGACCCCGAACGTGCTATCAGCCCTATCCGAATGGATCGGGCGAGGACACCAATAGAACCGGAACGTGCGGTGAGCCCCGACATGATGGGCCGCACTAGGGGTGGCACTGAACGAGCCAAGAGCCCAATAGAGGTGGAGGGAGCAAGGATACAGCGTGCTCTCAACGCCGGACCAAGACCGATCAGCCCTGGCCCTGGCCGTGCATTGAGTCCCCTGCCTGGTTCACGTCCGGCGATCCCTGCGCCTGTTGCTCGGAAACCCGTTCCTTCGCTCCCGGTGGTTGAGAGTCGAGTAGCGAGTCCGTCCCTGACTCGCGCTTTCAGCCCCTCGTCATCTGTGGCGCGCTCATCGAGCCCGACACCTGTTGTTCGCCCACTTAGTCCTAGGCCGCGAGCTGTCAGCCCCGTTCCTGTCGTGCGCAAGTTGAGCATTGATACTGGCGGATATAAGTCGCCGTCACGGGCGATGAGCCCCGTAGGAGACCGAGTTTCGACGCCACTTGCTTGGGGTCGAGACAAGACCCGCTGGAGCGACGAGCCCGACCGTCCGCATACACCGACCGATCGACCGATGAAATCTGACCCTGTCACTACGTTGCGTACGGAGGCGGCAGGAGGTACACCTATGCCTGTCGCCGCGCGCCGGCGAATGCCTTTCGAGTCTGCTGTGAACAACCCGCCCCCCGCCGCTGCGGCAGTCAGCACACCGAAGTCTCCGCAGGGCGGCACTGTAGCGCCGCTATCGATCCAGAAAAAGACTTCACTGCGCGAAAACCCTGTTGTCACACGCAAAGGAAGGGGCTCACCGACAGCTAAGACGCCAGCACGGACGGGAAGTCTTGTTCGGTTGGAGTCCTCAAGCGAATCAGAGCCAAGCGGGAGCACGAAACCTCCTCAGAGTGGAGCGAAGTCGGGAGACTTTACGGGAGCACCTCAGCGTCTATTCATCACTGCAGATGCAACCAAGGAAGATGTAAGTTCTCGGCGTTCTGGCAGTGGACTCGTGCTGATGTTATTGTTTTTAGATCATGTCCTCTAGGAGAGCAGTGAAGCGTATCAAGATTGAGCTTGACACCATCAACGCGTCTACTGCTCGTCCCCAGAGTCGCCTTGGACTAGAACGGGCGGGAAGCATGGTTCGCTCTCAGAACAGTAGAAACATAGCTGTCAGTAGTTTCAGGCCCCACACACCTTACTCGAGCTCATTTTATTGTAGGGCAAGGTTGATAGCAAATTCGAAGGACTACCAAGCATTGTGCACCGTCGCGCAATGTTCGAGGCGATTAGCTCTTCGGAGAGCCATGGAAGGGTCTCGGCTAGTTCATCTAATGACTCTATGTTTACTGAGGGCTGGAGCAAGACGATCGAAGGCCTAGTTGCTGAGGCTGAACGACACTTGATGCACGCTGAGGCAAAGCAGGATCGTTTGGTGGAGCAGATACAAGAGTTGCAGAATGCACCTCCTGCAGTGAGTATTGACGCACTTATGGTTAGTTTCTTTTACTGACAACAGTTGTCTAGGTTGCGACAAGCAGCACCGAGATGGACAAGTTGAAAGGCGAACTCCAACGTGCCAAAGGTCAATGCGAGCTTGTCAAGAAACTACTGGCAGACGCGACTGCTGAAAAGGAGATCATGTATGAGGTACGTACTTTTACTCTTTCCCGAAAAGCCGAATACTGACACCACGCCCAGACATTCAACGAGGAGCTTGACGCAATGTTTGCGGACAATAGTCTACGCGAGGATCAGGCGCTGGTCGCAATGGGAGAGGATCTACGAAAGACCAAGAGTGCACGGAACGATCTCGCCAAGGAGAATGCGTGCGTACCAGGCTGTTCATCGTCCCTCGAACGTGCCCCAGTCTAATCCATTTGTTCTCTAGGCAACTCAAGCGTAAGCTAGCCGAGATGGAGTTTGAGAAACAACAGTAAGTGGCGCTCGGCTTGAGTTTTTGATTCCTCGGCCTAATATATGATTTCCCCTTGTAGTTACGAAGACATGCTTCGTCGACATGGTTTGATATCATGACAACACCCACCCATGCCCATGCATTTTTAGCCTCATCTTGTATATACTTCATGCCCGTTTTCCCAGCCTAGTCTTGCATCATTTCGTTGTCCGCTCTCTTCTTTCATCAATTCGCTCCATAGAATCTCGTCTGCATCTCTTCTATTGTCTGGGTAGCTTCAAGAAGCAATCACTGTACACGTACAAAATGAGAATCGAACGCGCCATACTCATAGTTAAATTACAGCTACTGTACTATGCCCTAAAAATAAACGGGCCAAGCCAAGAAAATATAAAGAATTTAGACAATCAATGCGCATACGGGAGTGGAGTGAAAATGGTATAAGGGTAAGCATGCAAATGCAGTGTTTTTGGATGATCCCAGTCTCTAAAACAATCGACAAGAAAACTAATGACAGCTTCAATACCTCTCCTCATCGTACACTTCGTCTCCAAAGTCCGCAAACATGCCTTCCTCTGCGACGGGGCTGGGTTGCAATCGCAACGCCGGCTGGGTATATAGTTCCGCGCCAAGCATCCCGCGGTTGGGAGGTCCTCGGATCGCGGGGACGGGATGGTAATATTCGTTCGAGCGGGATCGCGCAGTATGAGCGTATTGCACCTCGCTCACTGGAGGTTCTTTCTCGTTGAGGGGTGTGAATGTGAGAGCAGAGAGTGGAGCCGCGCCTGGACGTGCCCGCCGTTTGGTCCACGCCAACGAACGCTCTAGCAAGCCAACAGCCTTCCCGGCAGAGTCTGGAGAACGACCAGTAGTGGAGACCTTGTGCTTCCGGGGCGGGGTGCTCGTGTTCGTGATTCCGGCACCGAGCGAGTACAGCCCTGCTTCGGGGTCCGCAAGTGCTGGCGTACTACTCGCTTTGGCCTTGGGGCGGACATGCGGCGCGAGCCCCTCTTCCGAACGCGTGTTTGAGAGTCCAGCACCGACAGAGTACACGGGCGTAGGCGTATTGGCATGAGCAGACGTAACAGCGACGTTCTCCGCGGACTTGATGAACATCTTGCGAATGAAAAGCTCTCGCATCCCATCGGCAAACGAGCCCGAACTCGAGACTGTGCGCGAACGCGGGGGTGAAATAGGCCCTCGATGACTCGTGGTGGTCGATCCGTTCCGAGTGACTTGGCTGGTAGGCTGTTGAGCGCTGGGAGCTTGAGGCCTGGGAGCATGTCCATTTTGGACGACCTGCCCGTTGTGGGTGACCTGCCCGTTATGAACGACTTGTCCGCCGGGAGCAACAACCTGCACCGCGTGTCCGTGTCCATGCGCCGAAGCCGAAGCACTATGTCCGCGCAAATGCCTCCTCTCCGGCTCTCCAGCAGGACTCGGCGGGCCCATAGTAGGGAACGTCTGCATCGCACCATGGATCGTCGCGCGCTTGCGCTGCAACGGCGTCTTGCTCTGTCCCACCACCATACCCTCTTCCGCTCCATACGATTCAGGCTCCTGCACAACGGCCCCGGGGGCAGACGGTTGCTCCTCAACCTTTTTCTTCTCCTTTTCTTTTTCTTTCCCACTCCGGTCCCCAGGCAACGCGTCCAAAAGCGACTTGTGCCTCCCGACCAACGCACTACTCGTCCTCCTCGGCCGACCCTTGCCCATCCCCATCCCCATCCCGATCGCTCCCATACCCATCCCAATAGTGATCCCAGTTCCAGTGCTCGACTTGGGAGGAGCCTCTTCCTCAGGGGAAGGGAACAACGGGCCCTTGCGAAGACCTTTCATCCTAGCCTCCGAGCACGTCCGCGAGAAAACGTCAATGAGCGCGCGGTCCACGACGTCTCGTGCGCTCGAGGACGGGCGACGAACGACAAGGGTAGCCTGAGGTTGCGGTTGCGAGGGCGTTTGCAGTTGCTGTTGTGATGACTGGGCCGAGTTTTGTACATTGGACTGAATGTGTAGTGACTGGGACTGTGCCTGCGATTGAAGCTGGAGCTGGGGCGGGACCTGGGCTTGAGATGAAGACTGTGGGCGAACCGAACAAACGTAAATCACGCGCATCTTCGGACGGAAAGGCAAAAAGCTAATAACTTACCAAGGTTTGAGTGGGCATAACGGGAGATGGGGGAAACGAACGCGAGCCGCCGGTGCTGGAGCTGTTCGTACGCGCGACGTTGGCGCCTGTGCTCACTGTCAGAGCGCGAGCGTCCGCTGGACCTAATGTACGTCCTTCGGGGCCCAACATACGGCCGTCGGAGCCAAACACGCGACCGTCTGCCGGACCCAGTGTACGATCCGCGACAACCAGCGCCCTCGCATCCGCAGGACCAACAGTTCGCATATCCGGGGCGACAACTGACAGGCGCATACCCGCTCGGCCCGCATTCGCACTCGTATTTCTCGTCACGCTCGAACCTGAACCAGAGCTAGGGCTCGACCCGTTAACCAAGCTGGCGTTGTATCCGACAGGGCTCGGGTTCTCCCCAATTTGGTCGTTCCCGCGCCTTAAAAAGGCACTCTCGACTCGTTCTGCGATTCCTAACCCGCTCGTCTCCCTCTCGCTGCCCACATACGACCCCTCGCTCCGACCTCGAACCAGATTCGCACCTCCAGCTTCGCGTTCGCGCTCATACTCGATAGCGTGCAGCGTCGCCGTCGCAGACTTGGACCGAGCAACCTTCGTACTCATAGCATCCTCCTTCCGTTGAGAAGCAACCACGAGCTCCTTACTCTGTTTCCCATTTGCGGCCTCCCGCCTAGCTTTCTCAGCAAGAACCAACTCCTTCCCTACCGTCGCCTCCTTCGGATCACCCACTACAACGCGAGCCTGTTCAATGGCCGCGAGCCACACAGCCTGCTCCTCCGCACATGCTGCGCCCAGCTCGAACACGTGTCGCCCGAACGAGATACGCACACCGTACGGGAAGACGGCGCTGTTGGCGGAGACGTGTACATGGCCGGGCCCTGTAGTCGGTGCTTCAAGGTTCGGACGCACTGATTGGGATTGGGACCGAGTGCGGAAATGAGCCTGGGACTGGGATTGAGTCTGGAAATGCGCCTGGGACTGAGACGGTTGATGTCCAACGTTCGACCTCGAGCGGGAGTGGGAATAGTTATAAGGATAAGTCTCCGGACTAAGAGTCGCCTCTCCGAACAACGGCGAAGCGTCCGGACTGGGCTCGAATGGATCACAGTCCGACACCCCACTATCGCTCACATTCGCAACCTCTTCCCTAACCGCGTTCGTTGGAAGAACGAGCTTGAGCGGGAACCAGTGTCGAGGCTCGTACCGCGCTCGCCTAGGATGAACTTTGCACAGGATGAGGTATCCATGCCAGAGGAACGCGGCGAGATGCTTGGCTTTGGGCGGTTTAGGGAGAGCGAGGAGAGGGTGAGGAACAGTGGGTGTAGCTGCCGGAGTCGGTTGAGGAAAGGGAGCCGAAGAGGAGGGGACCGGGAGAGGGTGGGGCGTG
>JANWGL010003286.1:0-18374 GCA_025200755.1 Ceratobasidium sp. C01 | reverse complement strand
GAAAACCGCAGTAAGTTCCTCCAGCAAACCCAGTGGGTCATAAAACAGATTGCACGTATATTCATCGCACCTCGACTCTAGGATCTCCAGGATTGGAATCGCTCCAGCATCAATCATGGGCTGCGCAACCTCTGGAAAGTTGTTCAGGAACGAGCTGAGTGTGGCCCTCACCCCTTCAAATAGCTCGAGATTTTTTGAGGGTATGAGCGAGGATATGATGTTGAGGAACGGTTCGATTCCGCCTTCTTTCATGAACCGAGTCCGAGAGACTGTGGATCCATCAAGAAGCTGCTCGAGGCTGTTTAGGACTGCGGACTTGTCATCGTCGGTGCCTTCTCGGAGTACTTTAACGATCGCTGGGTAGATATGGTCCGACTGGGCAAGAGATACTTGGGCAAGGATGGATCCTCGACTTAGACTACTCAACGCGGACATGGCGAGTGGAAGCTGCTCTTCCTTGGCCATCATCTCGGACAGCCGAGATAGAACACCCGTCTCAGGCGCAAGGACGACAAGCGAGGCGCTTGTAGGGAGCTTTTTGAGAAAATTGGTGAATTCCACGGGCTCTTTGTCTTTAAGCACTTCAAGACAAGGGATGACGCGCGAGGCGATGCTTGCGTGGTCGGCAAAAGGATCTAGGATCTCGGAGAGAGCATCTTGGCTTGAATAATCGATCCCGCCGCGTACACGTTCAGCTTCCCAGATAGCCTCGTACTCGCTAGGCGGGGCCTGCCAATGTATCTAAGTAGCGTGAATATATGCGCATATATCAGACTCACCTTTTCCCTATCATAAAATGCCCCATTCCACAATAACTCCATCAACTCCTCGTTCTTCTTCAACCGATCCCGCACATCCGATCCAGTAGAATACTTCGCCATCAATTCAGCCGTGTAGGCAGCAATCTGCACCTCTTCCGTCGACCCCTTCAACATCGCTACCAACTTCGCCTCGCTCACGGACTTCATAACGAAATCGATCCCAGGTTTATACCCCGCCAGATCTTCGCCTTCCGGGTGCCTATACGACATCATGTCGCCTAACCATTGCAACGCCAGAGCCCGAATCAACGCAGAGGAGTCGTCAAGCATGTGCGCTACGATTGGCTGGAACCTGTCAATGAGATAGGGAACGTATTTGAAGTCTTGCTTCGAGGATGAGCCCCGACAGAGTACGTCGAGGAGCTTGAGTCCGGCACGGCGGGTGAGAGGAGAAGAGCTGGTCAAGAGATAGTGCTGGTAATCGAGGAGGCCGCTGGCGAGGAGAGCCATCGCGGTGTACTGTTCATCCACTAGCACCTGGAGCACATTAACATTCTTCATATTGGCGATTCCCTCTTCCGACGGCT
Organism: Ceratobasidium sp. C01; assembly: GCA_025200755.1. NCBI lineage: Eukaryota > Fungi > Basidiomycota > Agaricomycetes > Cantharellales > Ceratobasidiaceae > Ceratobasidium > Ceratobasidium sp. C01. The sequence continues at coordinate 17,026 of JANWGL010003286.1, read as the reverse complement.
CTTTGATAGCAGTACCGCTGCCTTCGTTGGTAACATCCTTGGGAGCCAATGCCTGGGCCGCCTCGTGTCGAGCTCTCATCGCTTTGCCGAACGTTCGACAGAACGCCTTGTTGACGCGCTCGAAGTCCTCGTCCGGGCCAATGGTCCCTTCAGTATTCTCTTCGCTTGAAGGCAAGACAAGCTCCTGCAAGACCCGCGTCCAGCAACCCCATGCTTTCTACGTACACCAAAACTCGAGGAGATCCACAAATTTCTCGATTGCCTCGGGAGTGGCTACTCCTTTGCGCAACTGGTACCCTGGTTGACCGATACGGCTTGCGAGTGCCTCGCCTGCGGCCTCCATAAGTTCGATGGTCATACCAGGTTTGCAACGATCTAGGAAGAACAAAACAAAATTCTCGGACTTGACAAACTCTCCTATCTCGTCGATACCGTACTCTTGAGCTCCCTGGACCAACGCCCACAGAACTAGTATCGCCTTTGGTCCAAACTCTTGAGGGTCCGAAACGAGAATTTTCTTGGCTTCAAGGAAGAGCTGTTCGCGCAGCGTTTTGTTCAACTTGGCGAGGGCAGGGAGAAAGTATGGACAGTCGCTGGAATAGTAGACACCATCGAGGCCGCATATATAGCACATTTGCTTGATGAGCGGGGCCACTGTCTGTCGTTCAACGAAGGCCTCTGCCAGAGCTTCTGAAGACGAGCAAACTATCAGCCTAATAAACGCATCACGGGCGTTCTGGAGGCTCTCGTTTTGGGACTCCATGCCCGGAAGCGGCAACGGACCCTGCGCCAAGACACTGAGGAGCGCGTCCAACCCCCCAGCCTGGATGAAAGCGGGGATCGCATCCGTTTTGAGAGGAGACTCGATGAGACACTGTAGTCCACGCATGAGTGCCTTCTGTTTCTCGATGAGCTCTTCGGTCATAGCGCTAGCAGGTAAGGGCAGATGGTCCGAGAGCGTCTTGACATGGTCCGACAATCCCTTGAGCGCTGCTTGATGTGCATCCTCGGCGTTCGGGTCTGGGCGAAGGAGCTCGCTGATCGGGGAGATAAATAGACCCAGCGGATATCTGTTCTCGAAGTCGGCTCGAAAGAAGAAGCGAAGAACTTGGTCAACGTAGGGGATGAAAGCCAACTTGGACGCCGAAGAGTTATCTAGCATTGAACTAATGAGTTTAGCTTTGTTTGCGAGCACCTCGCGGTCATCCGCGGCTTCCAAGTCTGCCGGAAGGCTAAACAGGTGCTTGAAAATCTCCGGCTTTGTGGTAAGGATGTATTGTTTTAGAGTGTTCATCTTGTCCCAGTCGATGTCCTGTGCGTTCTCGGCCGGGTTGTCTTTGCCATCCCAGTCGGCTGTTTCTGTTTCTGTCTCTATTATGCAGGTTTGTATGGCGAGCAATTCAAAAGATTTACAATAGGCATACCGAACAGTGCGTTAAGCGATACCAACGCAGAGCCAACAGCCCCTACATTAGGGGTAGCAGCGCAAACCGCGTCCAAGAGATTCAGAATTCGTTGCGCCTCAGATTCATCAAGTGTGTAAACCATTATGGATGAAGAGAATAAGTAGTCAAACAGGCGATATTGTTGGGTTTCCCCCCCTCGGATTTCAGTAGTGAGCAGAGATTGGTTAGAGAAGGTGGAAGAGCCCCCATTTTATCCACCCGTCGAGCACCGCTTCATTGTGTATGTTAGACAAGGGAAGGCCCCGATTTAGCTGATTTTGTCAAGATAATCTCTGAGTAGGCATGGGCGAAGCTTGGCGGAGTCAGCAGACATGACAAGCTCGGTGAGAGCTGACCGGTGTCGGTTATACTCAAAAGTTGCCCCGCACACGTGCTCACGAGTCTATCCAAAGTTTATGTCGCATTCTAGAAGCACCGTCATGACACATAATATGCGTATAACCTAAGTTTTTGCTTGATTCGGAGGCTAAGCGTCTGAGGCAATGTTGTATTCTGCATGACATTTAAGACCCCCCCCCCCGAGTCAGAAATAGGCTTAGAGGGAAGAGCGCATATTAGGATATTAATTACTACTAATAATGGGCAGTGTGTTCTTAGCAATTGATTTTGCTATTCTGTACTCTCCGCGAGTGCGTCGGAAAAATCGGTTTCAGTCATCGTGCGCACAAGAGCGTATATATGTCCTGAAGTGCTCAATATAACCAGCAAACTTTGGAGCACACGAGCATCTGCTCGTCTGCGCTTTCTAACCACCCCGAAATTGTTGATAGCAGACGTGTGCTCCTGAGTGCTTGTTCCACAACTGTGGTTGTTGTAGTTTCGAAGGCTGACTGAAATCGATGACAAGAGAGAAGGTATATCTATAATGGTGAGGAACGTGCGCTCACCGCACTTATCGGGTTTATCCTATACTCTGCCGCGAAACGTCTTACCACTCCCGACTGAGGGAAACCTTTACTTTCTTGCTTCAATCGTGGGATGTGAACAAAAGCAGATTATTCAGCGCTGACTAAGGTGACGTCACACCAACACTTTCCATTTTTGGCTATAAAGTTCGAGCAACATCTACGGCGTTCTACATTACTCTCCGCCATACCACAATGTGCGTCACTCTAGCCTTAGAGGTTTATAAAGCCCCGACGTCCCGCTTCCCCTATCCTCACCCAACATCGAGCCTCTCTGTGCCTTGATCATCAGTCACTTGTACTTGCTGCCCACTCTTCGATCTTCACCCAATGTTTCCTTTCGGTCGCAGCCCCTACGGATCTTCATTCCAGTCCTACGACCCCTATGAACAATATCTCCTTCGACAAGAGCTACAACGACGCCGCCAAGCCGAGGAGTACCATCGTCAGCAACAACTCGAGGAGCTAAATCGTCGTCGTGCCGAGCAACTCGAGTATGCTCGTCGCCAGGCCGAACTCCAACGCCGTCGTGAAGCCGAAGCCCTTCGACTTCGTGAACAGGAGATAGAGGCCCGAAGGAGGAAGTTGAGCGAACCCTCTCATCAGAGAGGCTTGCGTTTCCGAGACTCAGCGTCCCCCGACGGTGCTGCACAACGCCGCTCGATGTTCGATGGCGGAGTCCAGGATTTGTTCGATGCGATCTACGGAGACCGAGCGCGATCTTATGCACCTTCATCTACGATTGGGCGACGCTCCGCGTCTTCGGATCCTAGGGACACACGAGTGCGCTTCGAACCCGAACAATCTCAAGAGGAAGAGATGCCGGCGGCAGACGAGGTAAGTTTGCCCTCTTAATTATAAAGTCAAACAGACCGACTCACGGCCGTTCATAGAATGCTGTTTCGGATACCGAAGAGCCGTCTACCACCACCGCGCCACCCCAACCCTCATCCGCCGAACCCGCACCTCCTACCGTTAACGATACGGAAGACGTCCAACCCGAGGAGGTTGATACTTCCGCTTCCCAGACAGCCGTCTCCAACATCCTCTCCAAATTCGCCACCCTAAAATCGGACTTTACCTTCCCTGCCACTCTCGATTTCTCCAATTCCCCTGATGGCAACTCGATCACGACGCCCAAGCTCGCCTATACCCCCAACAACGCACCCCTCCATCAGTACGAGCATCTTCTCACGGGTCTCTTGACCCAGCTCGATGCGGTCGAATCTTTCGGCCAAGGGTCCATACGAAAGGCGCGCAAAGATGCTGTCAGGTCGATCGAGCAGGAGCTGGAGGAGTTGGATGCGCGGAAGTTGCAGGAGTGGAGGAGACAGTTCCCATCGGTCGAGAGTGAGATGCCCTTGGTCGATACCAAGGTGGCGGTCGATACCGAGACACCTGTGGTCGACGAACAGACATCCATGGTCGAAGGAGCGCCCGTGGTCGAGAGCGAGGCGCCTGTCGCTGATACCACCCTCGAGTCCGATTCACAACCCAAGCTCCCGCCAGATGCGCCTATGGTAGCAGATGCCTCGATGACCGCAGACGCCCCGACCACATCCGATACACCTCGCGACTCAAACGTCGACCCCGTGTCTATTCCCCTTCCCATCGACGAAGACCAAGAAGTGCACGCGGAGACTCTCAACGCGATATCATCGGCCATCACTTCAGTACCCACTCCCGCGCCGGAGACGGGGACGGAGGCCGACGACGACGAGTACGTAATCGTGGCATCCACTACGGAGCCTAAAGACACGAACGGCGATGATTCTACCTAGACATTCAATGGCGGCTGAGCTCTGGATTTCTCTTCTCATTTCGGTTGTGTGTTCGATACGAGTTTATCATATGGACTTGACTGTATTCTATCAATTCTCGGAATTTTGTACATTAAGCTAGTTTCTTCTCAATCAACCTTCAAAATTACATATTATATTTATATTAACTGTCGGAGCGAATGAGATTTGGAGAGCTGTCTCATGTTTAAACCCACTTTGCTTATAGTTAGGGACGTAATAGACCGGGGGGGGGGGGACGGCTCACCTCGAGAGCTTTGACGAACAAACATTAAGCGCTATTTGTTTGGCTCAGCTTGACGGGCTTTTGTCGAAGGCAATTGAATCATTACGAGGAATTCCCTGGGAGTGACACAGCTTACCACCAGGCCCAAGACATGTGGAACTCGTCGAGGGCCCTTCGCCCCAAGTGTAGGACCTATCCCAATGCGAGAGCCGGTTGACCATGCGTGCATAACTTCTGATAGATTTTCTTCTGCTCGGCACCAGCCTCTGATTGCGGTGCTTAATGAATAAATGCGCATACACACAGGATGCATTGATTTCTATTACAGTACAAGTTCGAATCGTATATCCAGAGCATTTTGCTCAACTTAAGCGACCTCGGTTGACTTCCCTTCCAACGCGTTGAGTTCTTTCCACAACTTATTCCATCTTCCGTTCTGCCATCCTGCCATCTCCTTCCACACTCTACTCTCCTCTCCTTCAACCCGGTGGGCAAAAGCAAACGCAGTCCCGGCCGCGAAATCCGCAAACGTGAGTTCGTTGCCCACCATAAACGGGGTATCGCTACCATTCAGCTCAAGTATCGGATCCAGACCGTCTGTCTTCTCGCGAGCGGTTTCCAGCATTTTATCCAGCTCAGAGTCGGATAGCGGCTTGAAGTTGTCTTTGCCTCTTGACCGGTACATGTACTCTTTCCCTTCAGGATCCAAAATGTTTGGAATATTGTAGAAATAAAGGGAGACTATTGAGCCAATGATGGTAGGCCAATAATGGTCGACGAATATCTTCTGGAGCGACCGCGTATTGGGAGGGAGGATGAGCGGATACTTCGGAGCTGGATACTTGTCGTCGAGATACACCGCGATATCGAATGACTCCGACACGAGCGTCGGTGGCTGAGTGGGATCGCTCGAAGGGTCGGCGATCACTACAAAAAATAAGTGTGGGTGGTGAGTTTACGGAGTCTCCCAGGAGACGAAGGAGGACTTACTTGGCAGAGTATAGCAGGGAAAGGTATCGGAGGTGGGTGCAACGCCCATCTCTTTCATCGTTTTCTCGACATCTTGGAACTTGATGTACTGGACTCGGTACGGGAGTTGCTTGTAGTTGAGAGTCAGACTGCTCGCGAAGGTCAGCATAAAGAAGTCGAGCTTGGTTGGATCAGTAGTACTCACCGTGTTTTGTATGGGCTAGGAGCCCAGTACCCATCCGGTCCCTCGATATCGTAAAAGATGATGGGGTTTTCTTTCGTAGCGGCCATTGAGAATGAGGACGTCGAGTGAACACGAGTGTAGGTAAAGATGAGTGTGATGAGTTGACTGCAAACTGAGCATGGTAGTTTAGGTTTTATACAAACTAAATCGTCAATTATTTGAGAACCTCCAAGTGCGGATTTTTGACCCTATTCCTCTGCTCAGTCAGCTTAGGGCGCGGAGATTGATGCCGATGTGGAGGGGCGGGTAGAAGGTGTCGGGCGCGCTACGCCTAAATCGAATGGAATACTTGATTCGTACTAATCTATCAGTCCTGGTACCGAAATACGGTCATTATGCCCGCCCTTGTATTGATGCACACTATTAATACATTTGGAGGTGAGAAGATGTCGGGGAGCCATGCCCGCCGTAGCCCAAAGGGCCTGTAAGCACGTGACAAAATCAAGCAAGTCCCCTTTCAAGCGGGTCGAATCACCGAACAGCGGGTCGCATGTCCGCTTCGTCCGCTGGAGTGTATATGTCCCCTTTTATTTTTGATACCAACTATTGCGGTATGTTAGGAGGCGATCGTTTCGAATGCCGGCCATTTGATTGCAGATAATGATTTATTTCCAAAGAACTTTGAAACGCTCGAACGCAAGCAGGGAAACGATCGGATCGAGATCTGTTTGCTGCTGTTATAATCTGGTGGGCGCTGATATATTCACCAGGGACCTCAGTGAACCAGCACATACACTGCATATTGGCTGTACGCGCATACACCTAGCATGTGCCATGGGGTACTCGATTGAGAATTACTACAAGCTAAAACCGCATATGTGAAATAGTTTGATTAAGCAACCTCAGTTGGATTCCCTCCAAGCTCTTCATCTCTCTCAACAGCCTTTCCCACCTTCCGTTCTGCCAACTCTTCACCTCCCTCCACACTTTACCCTCTTCCCCTATGGCCCTACACGTGAGAACGAGGATAATCGCGATCGCAAAGTCCGCAAACGTGCGGACACCGCCCACCACAAACGAGCTCCCGCTGCCGTTTAGCTCAAAATTTTCGTCCAGGGAGTTCATCTTCTCACGAGCTACGCCTAGCAGCTTCTCCAGCTCCGAGCCGGACAACAGCTTGAATCCCTCCCTTCCTCTCGACCGATACGCGTACTCTTTCGCCCCCTCGTTCAAAATTCTTGGAAGGTCTCCTTGAGGTCGACTCGGAAGGTATGGCGAAGGAATTGGCCAATGTAAGGGGTGCGGGCCGACTTGTCCGCTGGAGAATTCTCCAGCATCGTGCCAATGAGTTTGGCTTTTTTTCGAGCATCGAGTCGTCTTCGTCGTCTTCCGAGTCCGCGGGAAGCTTGGACAGATGCTTGAAAATATCTGGCTTTGCAGTGAGAATATACTGTTACAGAATGTGCATCTTGTCTTGACCCTTATCTTGTGGGTTCTCGCCTAGGCTTTCGTTGCCACCCGGGTCGGTTGTCTCTATTTCTAATATTCAGTTATTTAGTACGAGTAGATCGAAGCGGTTATAGCATACATACCGAACGGCGCATTAAGTGATATCAACGCAGAGACAACAGCCTCTTCATCAGGAGTAGGAGCACGAACCGTGTCCAGGAGCTCCTGGATACATTGCGCTTCGGATTCATCAAGTATATGCTCGATCGTAGACGAAGAGATAATCTCGGGGAAAGGATTTCGTTGTGGTGTTTTATGAGTTTCATCAAGCACTGCTTCTTAGTGTATGCAAGGCGATGCTACAGTACTGGCTCAGGTGAAGTTGCCAAAATAATCTCTGGGTTGATCTAATAAGGTTTGGGTAGATGTATTGCAGTATTGGCTACCACGATAGGTTCGGAGTGAGGCACGCCGGTATCCGTTATGCTCAATACTTGGACTACACACGTGTTTATAGATCAACCCACAGTTGCCATCATATTCTAGAAGCAAAATAATGATACATAACACGCATACAACCTAATTTAACTACGTTTCTTCGGAGGTTCAATGCCCAAAGCGAGGTCGATAAAGGTTATATTCTGCCCTGAGGGTCTGGGTGCTCCGTATTTAAGATCACCCGAGTCAAAAATGCACACTATGGTTAAATAATACTCGACTTCTTCGCGCCTTGGACGGTATGTTATTGGGACATGTGCAGTATGCCGAGAATGGTCGGATTTGGGTGGATATGCATTAGAATTTCGCTCACCCCCAACATTGGATCATAGATTCTTAACTTTTGATTATATTACTATATAGTATCTTTACTTTAAATATCTATGTTATCTTGCACATTCCCGCGAGACACTTCACCCTAGACTTGAGAATGGCGAGGAACTGGCGACTATCCGCTTATATCATGTGCGCACGTTTTCCTTAACTTGGCTTCAATTAAACCGCCTTGCCCTCTTACATAATACGCTAGTACACATATACTTCATAGTCAATTCTTCTTCCCAAAACGGCACCGAGCTAGTCTACAGCTGCTGCGAACCACGACGAACCAAGCATCCAGCGAAACAACAAGTGACGGGTTGGGGATGGAAGGTTGTCCAGAAGATGCAGCAAGTACGTCATGCGCGTAGCCAATCCGAGAACCGAGCAAGGTAGCTGCCGGCCCAGACAGCGCCCCTCGATCCGTCTCCTTCACTTTTGCCCTCATCCCCCTCGTCTTTTGGCGACCAGTCCTGCCACCCTGTCCCAATTGCTTTCCGTATCTCCGCTACTAGGTCCAAAACCTCTTTATCCTCACTTCCTACAAACAATTTCAACGCCTCCCATAGCCCCGATTGTTGTGCCACCCTCGATAGGATCGCGCACTTGCTCTGTGGTCTGGATTTACCGACGAAAAGAGCATGCAGCACTTGCAAGAGTAGCTTAGGCTCCAAACTCGAGCGAAGTAGGTTGGTGAGCACTGAAGGTAACCCTCCGACAATCGCCAACTGTTTCTCGTCCTCTGATGACTCTAGGTTCTTCTTCAGTCGTTCCAAAGCTACCTGATCCGACAGATTCTTCCCAAAAGCGGCGTATGCCTCCGGTGTAGGTTCAATCCGCTCCACGGGTGGTGCAGCCTTGAGTCCCTCCAGTAAACCTAGTGGGTCGTAATACAGATTAAACGTATAATCATCGCACGTCGACTCCAGAACCTCCAAAATCGGGATCGCTCCGGCATCGACCATAGGCTGGGCAGCCTCTGGAAAGTCGGTCATGAAAGAAATGAGCGCGCTCCTCACTCCTTCAAATATACAGAGATTTTTCGAGGGTACGAGCGAAGATATAATGTTGAGGAATGGTTCAATCCCACCCTCATTCATGAACCGAGTGCGAGAGACCGTCGACCCGTTCAAAAGCGAGTCGAGGCTGCCTAAGACTGTAGCCTTGTCGTCGTCGGTGCCTTCTCGGAGTATTTTGACAACCACTGGGTAGATATCGTCCGATTGGAGGAGAGATACCTTGGCGAGGATGGATCCTTGGCTTAGATTGCGCAGCGCGGACATAGCGGGTGGGAGTTGCTCTTCCTTGGTCATCATTTCGGACAGCTGAGACAAGACACCTGTCTCTGGCGCAAGGACGATGAGTGAGGCAATTTCGGGGAACTGTTCGAGAAACTCAGTGTATTCCCTAGGCTCCTTGCCTTTAAGCACTTCGAGGCGAGGGATGATGTACGGGGCGATGCTCGCGTGGTCGGCAATGGGGTCCAAAGATCTCTGATAAAGCATCTCGGCTTGAAAAATTGATCCTGCCGCATCCGGCTTCCCAGATAGCTTCGTACCCGTCGGGTGGAGCCTATCAGCGTACTTAAGTAGCGTGAATGTATGCGCGCATATTGGACTCACCCTTCCTTCATCGCAAAACACCCCATTCCACAACAGCTCCATCAACTCCTTATTCTTCTTCAACCGATCCCGCACATCTGACCCAGTGGAATACTTTGCCATCGATTCAACCTCGCGAGTAGCAATCCGCACCGCTTCCTCCAACCCCCCCAGCATCTCTACCAACTTCTCCTCACTCACAGACTCCATCACAAAATCGATCCCAGGCTTATACCCCGCCCCATCTTCGCCCTTCGGGTGCCTATACGACATGATGCCGCCTAACCATTGCAATGCCGGAGCCCGAACCAACGGACAGGGATCGTCGAGCATGCGCGCCACGGTAGGTTTGAACGTGTCGATGATGTCGGGGACGTACTTAAAGTCCTGCTTGGGGGAAGAGTCGTGGGAGAGTGCAGCGAGGAGCTTGAGTCCCGCGCGGCGGGATAGAGGAGAGGGACTGGACAGGAGATAGTGTTGGTAATCGAGGAGGCCACTGGCGAGAAGAGCCATAGTGGTGTATTGTTCATCCACGAACACCTGGAGCATGTTAACGTTCTTCGTGTTGATGACTCCCTCTTCTGACGGCTCTTGGATAGCAATGCTGTCGGCCTTGTTGATAATGCCCTTAAGAGATAATGCCTGAGCCGCCTCGTATCGAGTTTTGACTGCCTTCCCGAACGTTCGACAGAATACTTTGTTGACGCGCTCGAAATCTTCGTCCGGTTCGACGGTCCCTTCAATATTCTCTTCACTTGAAGGTGAGACAAGCTCCTGCAAGACTTGCGCCCACCAACCCCATGTTTTCTGGGTACACCAAAATTCGAGGAGATCCACAAATTTCTCGATTGTATCAGGATTGGCTACTCCTTCGCGCAGCTGGTACCCTGGTTGACCAATACGGCTTGCAAGTGCCTCGCCTGCGGCCTCCAGATGCTCGATAGGCATCCCAGGTTCGCAATGAGCTAGGAAGAACGGAACATATTTCTTGGATTTGAAAATTACTTCCATCTCGTCGATATCGTGCTCTTTAGCCCCGCTGATCAACTCCCAAAGGACAAGCATTACTTGGGGCTCAAAATCTCGAGGATCCGAAGCGAGGATTTTCTGGGCTCCAAGGACAAGCTGCTCGCGCAACGTCTTGTTCCACTTAGCGAGGGCGGGGAGAAAATACGGACAGTCATTGGAATAGGAGATACGATCGTAGCCGCATATAGTGCACATTTGCTCGATGAGCGGGGTCAACGCCTGTCGTTCGACAAAGGCCTCCGCCAGAGCTTCTGAGGCCGAGTAAATGATGAGCGTAGAGAGGGCATCGCGGGCGTTCTGGAGGCTCTCGCCTGGGGGCTCCATGCCCGGAAGCGACAACGGACCCTGCGCAAAAATAGCAAGGAGCGCATCCAATCCTCCAGCCTGAACGAACGCGGGGACCGCATCCGGTTTGAGAGGAAACTCGACGAGACACTGCATTCCACGCATAAGTACATTCTGTTTCTCGACGAGTTCCTCGGTCATAGCGCTAACAGGAAAGGGAAGATGACCCGAGAGCGTCTTGACTTGGTCTGTCAACCCCTGGAGCGCTGCTCGATATGCATCTTCGGCGTTTGGATCGGGACGGAGGAGCTCGCCGATCGGGGAAATAAGTAGACTCAGTGGGTGTTTTTTCTCAAAGTTGGCGCGGAAGAAGTAGCGAAGGACCCGGTCAATGCAGGGGATGAAGGCCAACTTGCACGCTGGAGAGTTATCTAGCATAGCATTAATGAGTCTGGCTTTGTATGCGAGCACCGTGGAGTCTTCCTCGGCTTCCGAATCTGTGGGAAGATTATACAAGTGCTTGAAAATATCTGGCTTTGTAGCGAGGATGAACTGCTTCAGAGTGTGCATCTTGTCCCAGTCGACGCCCTGCGTGTTCTCGGCCAGGTTATTGTTGCCATCCGAGTCGGTCGCGGTCGTGACTGTTTCTGTTTCTATTATGTAGGTTTTTATTGCGAGTAAATCGAATCTATCATAGCGGGCATACCAAATAATGTAACAAGCGATTCCAGCGCAGAGCCAACAGCTTCTTCATCAGGAGCAGCGGCGTAAACCGTGTCCAAGAGATCCCGGATGCGTTGCGCCTCGGATTCATCGAGTGTGTATCCCATTACAGATGAAGAGAATAAGGGATGCTGGCGAGTTTTTCTCAAAGTTCACTGGAGAGCAGGGGATGTTGGTTGGAGAAGGCGGTGGAATGGCCCCGGTTATATTTACCCTATCGAGCACCGCTTCATGATGTATGCAAGGCAAGGATCTGGCTAAGGTTTCCAAATTAATCTCTGAGTAGGCACGGCGACAGGCTTGCCAGAGTCGGCATACATGATAAAGCTCGGTGAGAGGCTTGCCGGTGTCGGTTATGCTCAACAGTTGCCCCGCATACGTGGTCACGAGCCCGTTCAGAGTTCAGATCACATTCTAGAAGCAATGCGATGACACAGAATACGCATACATGTACAACGTAAGTTATGTACGTTTGATTCGGAGGCCAAATGCCGGAGGCCATGTCGCATTCCGCCCTGGAGCCTAAGATCCATCGATAGCAGTGGGGAGCGCGCGCTCGCCGCACTTATCGGGTTTATCCTACATTCTGGCGCGAAATGCCTTATTACTCCTGACTTAAAGAAACTTTTACTTTTGCTTTTGGTTCAATCGTGGGTCACGAACTGAGCCTGATTATTCAGCGCTGACTAAGGTGAGGTCATACCAGCACTCTCCATTTTTGGCTATAAAGTTCTAGCAACATCTACGGCGTTCTACTTTACTCTCCGCCATACCACAATGTGCGTCACTCTAGCCTTGGAGGTTTATAAACCTCCGACGTCCCGCTTCCCCTATCCTCACCCAATATCGAGCCCTCTGTGCCTTGATCATCAGACACTTGTACTTGTTGCTCAATCTTCGATCTTCACCTAGGCAGTGTGTATCGGAGCCGGCGGAGTATACACACTGCTGACTTAGTCGGTAGCACGGAGCGCAGGCTGTGTTGGAGACGGGTCATGTGACCACCCAACGTTACAACACGCAACGCGCGCTCTCGACTCAACCACGTCCGCGCGCGCCCTCGACTCGATCCCTCGCTCGTTCTAGGTTCTTTTATTCCCCACCCACCCCCCTGTCTTCACACCAGCTAGGTTCAGCCACTGGCCACCCGACCCGCGAGTTCCCCTCGCGTCTCGGCGCCCCGGTTCACACCCGCGATCGCGCTACGCGCTTTCACGGGTCCCCTACACAACACCGGGTGCTGAACCTATTGTATTTCTCTACACTCTTCATGTCTACACCGTTGACTGTCATCGAATCGATATATATTTATATTTACCTTTCCGTCAGCCCAACGCGGAGACAAGACTAAGTCAATGTTTTCTTTTGGTCGCAGCCCCTACGGATCTTCTTTCCAGTCCTACGATCCCTATGAACAATATCTCCTTCGGCCAGAGCTCCAACGACGACGCCAAGCAGAGGAGTACTATCGTCAACAACAACTCGAGGAGCTAAATCGTCGTCGTGCCGAGCAACTCGAGTATGCTCGTCGCCAGGCCGAACTCCAACGCCGTCGTGAAGCCGAAGCCCTTCAACTTCGCGACCAGGAGATAGAGGCTCGAAGGAGGAAGTTGAGCGAGCCTTCTCATCAGAGAGGCTTGCGTTTCCGAGACTCGGCGTCCCCCGACGGCGCTGCACAACGCCGCTCGATGTTTGACGGCGGAGTGCAAGACTTGTTCGATGCGATCTATGGAGACCGGGCGCGCTCTTACGCACCTTCATCTACGGTTGGGCGACGCTCCGCGTCTTCGGATCCTAGGGACACACGAGTGCGCTTCGAACCCGAACAATCTCAAGAGGAAGAGATGCCGGCGGCAGACGAGGTAAGTTTGCCCTCTTGATTATGAAGTCAAACAGACTAACTCATGGCCGTTCATAGAATGCTGTTTCGGATACCGAAGAGCCGTCTACCACCACCGCGCCACCCCAACCCTCATCCGCCGAACCCGCGCCTCCTACCGTTGACGATACGGAAGACGCCCAACCCGAGGAGGTTGATACCTCCGCATCCCAGACAGCCGTCTCCAACATCCTCTCCAAATTCGCCACCCTAAAATCGGACTTTACCTTCCCTGCCACTCTCGATTTCTCCAATTCTCCTGATGGCAACTCTATCACGACGCCCAAGCTCGCCTATACCCCCAACAACGCACCTCTCCACCAGTACGAGCACCTCCTCACGGGTCTCTTGACCCAGCTCGACGCGGTCGAATCTTTCGGCCAAGGGTCCATACGAAAGGCGCGCAAGGATGCTGTCAGGTCGATCGAGCAGGAGCTAGAGGAGTTAGATGGGCGTAAGTTGCAGGAGTGGAGGAGGCAGTTCCCGCCTGTCGAGGGTGAGATGCCCTTGGTCGATGGCGAGATGGCGGTCGAGAGCGAGACACCTGTGGTCGACGAACAGACATCCATGGTCGAAGGAGCGCCCGTAGTCGAGAGCGAGGCGTCTGTCGCCGATACCACCCTCGAATCCAATTCACAGCCCGAGCTCTCGCGGGATGCACCTATCGTAGTAGATTCCCCAACGACCGCGGCCGCCCCAGCCATACCCGATACGCCTCACGACTCAAACGTCGACCCCGTCACTGTCCCCCTTCCCATCGAGGGAAACCAAGAAACAGACGCGGTGATTCCCAGCGCGAAATTGCTGGACGCGCCTTCAGAACCCACTCTCACGCCCAGCCAGCCAGAGACGGACGCCGACGCCGACGAATACGTAATCGTTGCGCCCACTACGGAGGTCGGATACGCGAAAGATAGTGATTCCATCTAGGCGGTCTATGGCGATTGGGCTACATATTTCTCTTTTCATTTTGGTTGTGTTCGATCTAAGTTTGTTATGTGGACTTTATTTTATCAGTTCTTGGAATCTTGTATAGTAGACTAGTTACCCCTCAGCCAACCCCAAAAATCATATAATTGTATCAAGTAACCGCCGGAGTGATTGAGTAGAAGCGCCCAGACAGTATGTGATGAGACTGCTGACAAATATACATCATGCGCTATTTATTTGGTTCGGTTTGACACGCTGTTGTCGAAGATAACTAACTCATTACGAGGAATTTCCCGGAAGTGATATAGCCTACCGCCAGGCCCAAGACATCTAAGTCAGACGCGGGAACCCGCCAAATACGTCACGACCGAAGGTGTAGGATCCGCCCTAATCTAGTCCGCTCCTTGAGTTCAAGCCCGGAGATGAAGTGCGAGAGTCGATTGGCCCTGCACGTATAACCCCCGATTGAATTTATGGGAGACGCTGATGGAATTTCTCGCGCTCGGTATTATCCTCTGATTGCAGTGTGTAACGGACGTACGCGCATATATCCAGCACCTATCGATTTCGACTACAGAACAGATTACACACAAAAGCTCTTTGCTTAACTTAAGCGACCTCTGTCGACTTGCCTTCCAACGCGCTTAGCTCTTTCCACAACCTGCCCCACCTTCCGTTCTGCCATCCTGTCAACTCCTTCCACACTCTACTCTCTTCTCCTTCCACCCGATGGGCCGTGAAAAACACAGCCCCAACCGTAAAGTCCGCAAAGGTGAGTTCGTTGCCCGCCACAAGCGAGCTGCCACTACCGTTCAGCTCGAGTACCTCGCCTAGCGAATCTGTCTTCTCCCGAGCCGCTCCTAGTCGCTGGTCCAGCTCAGAATCGGATATCGGCTTGAACTTGTCTTCGCCGCCTCTCGACTGGTACATGTATTCCTTCCCTTTTGCATCCAAAATATTCGGAAGATTGAAGAAATAGAGAGAGACTATTGGGCCGATGAAGGTAGGCCAATAATTCTCGACGAATATCTTTTGGAGTGATCGTGTATTGGGAGGGAGGACGAGAGGGTATTTCGGAGCCGGATACTTGTCGTCGAGGTACATCGCGATGACGAATGACTCTGAGACGAGCGTTGGTGGCTGAGTGGGATCGCTCGAAGGGTCGGCAATCACTAGAAAAAATAAGAATGTATGGTGAGTTTACGGAGTCTTAAGGAAGACAAAGGAAGACGTACTTGGTAGAGTATAGTAGGGAAATGTCTTGGAGGTCGGCGGGATACCCATCTCTTTCATCGTTTTCTCGATCTCTCCAAACTTGATATACTGGACTCGGTACGGAAGTTGCTTGTAGTTGAGAGTCAAACTACTCGGGAAAAGCATAAGGAAGTGGAGCTTGGTTCGACTCAGTAGCACTTGCCGTGTTTTGTATGGACTAGGAGCCCAGTATCCATCCGGTCCCTCGATATCGTAAAAGATGATGGGGTTTTGTTTCGTAGCTGTCATTGAGAGTGAGGGCGTCAAGCAGATGCAAGTGTAGGTAAAGACGGATGTGATGAGTTGACTGAAAACAGAGCATTAACCGTTCGGGTTTTATACAAACCAGTCGCCTATTATTTGGGAACTCTCCGTTGCGGGTTCCTGCTCCCATGCCTCTGCTCAGTCAGCTCAAGGATGTGGCTAATGATGCCGATGTGGAGGCGTAGGTGGAGGCGTCGGGCGGGGTACGCCTAATCAAATAGAATGCTTGATCCGTAGGCAATCTAGCAGTTCTAGTATTGATATATAGTCTTCATAAATGTTCTAGTATTGATGACACGGCACCGTGCACACTATTAATACATTTGGAAGTGCGAAGAAGTCGGCGAGCCATGCCCGTTGTAACTCAGAGAGTCCGTAAGAACGTGATAAGGTTAGGCAGACCCTTCCGAAGAGGGCTGGGTTACCAAACAGCGAGTTGCGTGTCCTCCTCGTCTGCCGAAGCGCACATGTCCCCTTTCGCATCAACCGCATAATATCAGGAGGTAATGGGCACGAATAGCACTCATTTGATTCCAGACAACTAACTTACGTGCGAAGATTTTTGAAGCACTCTAACGCCAGCAGGGAGACGACTGAGACGGGATTTACTGTAATTACTAACGCTGCCATCTGGTGGGCGCTAATATATTTGCTAGGAACTTCAGCGAGCCAGCGCATACACCTAGACCGTGTCATGAGGTACTTTATTTGTCAATTGCTACAGGTTCCAACTGCGCATACGAAACAGTTACTTAAGCAACCTCAGCTGTATTTTCCCCCAACCCTTCATCTATTTCACCAGCCTTTCCCACCTTCCGTTTTGCCAGCTCTTCACCTCCATCCACACTTTACCCTCTTCCACTACTATCAGTTGTGGAGATGTTACCTACCTTGAGAAGATTGCTCGGTGTAATATTCGTCGTCTATACGAGTACTTCTAAAAGTATGCTATCACATATAGCCCAATGTCTTGGCTACAATATGGTATTTATCAGAGATTTTCTACGACACGCCTGGTGGAAGCGGCGGCGTGCCGACAGAGGGATGTTGTTCACAGGAATATTACCTAGGGTCTGGCCCCTGGGCATCTCACGTTCCACCTAGGCATGCTGAGTTAATGTGTCTAAATCTGTAAGCTGTCCTATCAAGACAATCGATGCCTGACCATATCTGTCATGCCTCCGGATGCCTCACCTTGGACCCTGATGCCCTGTACTAGCGCCCGAGAAAAGTTTAAGATCACGATT
>JANWGL010003284.1:0-22476 GCA_025200755.1 Ceratobasidium sp. C01 | reverse complement strand
TCGAACTGCGGATGCGATTGCGCGCGACCCAGCCTCACGCGACAATTCGTTTATACGAGTACGCTTCCCGCATCATATCTCCATCCACATCACGTCACTAACGAACAGTTTTTTTAGTACCAACTATTGCCGGACGGGAACGCCGCGCGCCGAAATTTACCAGACGCCCCCGTCCGAGTGACGTACTACGGCCAGCTCCTCGACATATATTATGTCGAATTTATCACGGACCTGCAGTGAGTATCCGCGTCTAACTAATCTTACATATGCTAACGGCGATTGTAAGGAATGACACTCAGCAGCCATTTCTACTAGGTCGCGTCAAAGAGTGCAACACACGCGGCCTTGATGCGACGATGCCTGAGACTCCCGTCGTGACGTACACTCGACTCGCAACCCCCGAAATGATCAGTATTGGGACCGTGAACGCGGCTATTGGAAGGATAAAGCTTGATCACAACACTTGGGGGATTATTGACCGGAGCAGAAATGTAGCGCGCACGCAGTTTGTTGATGAGGAAGGAAATGTTGAATACTAGTCATTCGTTCTAAGCTTATATCTTAATCTTTCTTACTTTCAGTTTCCTTTATGCTATTGCGATCAGCGAGTGTGTCTATTTTGATATCAATGTTCAAACTATGTGACTTCGGGTCCAAAATTCCCCAGGTGCAAAACTCAAGTCCGATGGACTTTAATTAGTACAAATAGGGTCCAATGGACGATAAATCGGGGACTTCCGAAGTACACAAGCCCCTTCGCGACCCACGACAGGTGGTGCCTCAACCCCAATTATGGACTGGTCAATCACAAGTACTAGCCCGAAGTCCCGTATGGACTCCCTGACACTCCATTACACGTCCTGAACTATTTGTAAGTACATCAACTACCCACAGTGTTTATTAAACGCCTAAACGCCTAAACATCTTAATTTCAGTAAATCCCATAAATTCTCTTAAACAGTCTGAAATCCATTAAATCAGGGTAAACCAAGGATGTTACATGAATGAAAAAGCTGCTTTTTCCTGACGTATCTGAGTCCCAGCCCACGGGCTCAGCGCCGCCTACAGGGAATGGTTCTACACCTGTGGGTATATTGTAAGGTTAATTGTGAAGAGCGTGATCGCTACAGAGCATACATACAGGCAGTACTTGTCGACGCTTCAGGTGAGTTCTGTAACCCGCTCCCAGACACTTGCTGTTGGGCCCAAAGGCGAATGCTCGAAGACGAAACACCGCTCTTGGGCTGCAATGCGAGGCTAGTGTCAACTCCCAAATCATTCCTATGATGAGTGAATTAAGTGTCTGAATCGAGTGTCCAAAACAAGCTACCTACCTAGCATCTGTGATCAAGCGCCTACAGTGTAGATCCATTGCAGGTATACAGGTGTTGCGCTGCGCCTGAAGCATCTCAAGGTGCGCGTAGTAGGGCAACTTCCAAACTTCTACAATAAATGGAGTTTCGACGCACTCTCCGGTTGACCATTCGCCTAGCCCCTTTTCAACCTGTTAATTTACTGTAGCGTGAGGGTTTCTTGATACTGTAAGATTATCCACATTCACTTACCATTGTGGCCAAAAAGGCGAGTAGCTCCAGAGAGACGCATGACCAAATCTTATGATGTCGGACCCCGGAAGACCGCGAGTTGCGAAACACGCATGCCTTAAGGATTTCAGCGAATATCTTGCTCATATATGGTGCATCTCCGACTACACGTGTGTGGTCCTGTTTGAGATGTTATATTAGTACTATTTCTACTTAGCAAACTTGGTCTGGGATAGCTACGCACCCCATGCGCAAAGAGCGCCTCAGAGAGCAGGCGACGGATAGTTTGTTGGTTCATTGCCGAGGAATTGCCTGTGTCGCTTGAGAAGATCCAGAGCTTATAAAACGACGATATTATCTTCCGAGTGGCGTCTAGGAAGGGCCTTCGAATGTTGGGATTCCTCTGGCTCATCTATAACATAGAACAAAGTGAGAAAAGCGATGGCCTTCATTATTAGACGTACTAGTTTAAGCTCGGACTTTGTGGGAGCAGCTTCTGCGTCCTTGTCTAACTCCTCACATGCGTCACGCATAGCCTGAGTTCCCCAATACTTGGTCGGGAGCAGTCCCAAAGGATCGTTAGCGGCCAAATAGCTACTATAAAAATCGAGCGCCTTTGTGAGAATTACCTCGCGTTCGCTATCTAGCTTCTTCAGAGCTGGGCGCTTTTGGTTTGATTTCTGCTTCTTGGCGATGCAATTGGGTGGCCGTGGGGTGTATTTGGTTTGCATTCGGACTTGAGGAGCAGCAGCCAGGTACGGCGCTGCTGGTGCGGCAGAGTCAACCCGGTTTGTGTAACCAATACGAGTTGAGGACAAGGAACGGGGATCTGGGGAGTTGATGTTGACCGGCTGAGGAGATAGGGCGTTGGCCATGGGTGGATGCTGCAACGCCGGTTCGTCAAATGCCACCTGGCCCGCTGCATTAGAAGGGAAGACACTCTAGATTGTTTGTTATACGGCAATTCTAAAGCGATATATAGTACTAGATAACACTTACAGTTATCAAAGCAGTCGTACCAACAGTACTGTCCTGCGATTGCCCGCTATGCACATCCAAAGATTGCAATGGTGAGCCGCCGGCTGAGCTGTTCCGAGCCTTGCACATTTGAAGCGCAAGCTGATTTGTGTGGAGGGCACGTCGGTCGGTGCGGACAGGGTTTATCTGGGATGCAGGAATAAATGGCTAAAAGCAGTAACGTCAGACTACTTAGCATACAGCTCTCAGTTACAGTAGACTGAAACCAAATTACTCGCACGAAACCTAGCTGATTCCGCAGCGTCCCAGCGTGCTTCCTGGCATGGCTGGCTAATAAACTCACGAATATCAGCTCGAGATGGATCGTGAACTTCATTCTGGCGTTGTGTTTCAGCGCGTGCGGCCGATGCTGCCAGTGCGGCCTTGCCGTTGAACAGCCCCTGAATGAAGATTAAGTTAGTAGCTCCTAGAGTGATTTGTACTTGTATTCACATACTTTCATTCTCCTGGGTTTCCGCTGAGTGCGACATGAGCGAACCAGCAACCAGATGAAAGTATTGGACTAACCTTCTTTCACCTTCTTGGACTTGATTTGGCGTCTCTTCTTCGGGGGCTCACCACCATTTGGAGGTCCACTATCTGTTTTATCCATAGAAAAGACAGGTTCTCCGTCGATTTTCAGTAGTAATTAGAGAAAGGGGGCTGAGGGGTGTATTGACAAAGGCAATTCGAGTTGACGGGTATTCTTGGAGCGAAAGGCAGTTGAAGACGAAAGGGATTGATTCAATGGGAGTGCTAGTTTCTGTTGCTATCGGTCCTGTGAGTTGGTAAAATTTGGGGATGGGAGTAACTGGGTGTATTACGGAATAAAAGAAAACTCAGCGGATGTACTAACGTCTGAGTTAACTGGGCCCCAACCCTAAACCCAACCATGTCCGTCCAATGTCCTGCATGCGAGACTCCCTTTCGCACCACAGCAGACCTATCTCGCCATTATGCCTGGCGTTTCGATTGTGTCGAGTACTTGCGTTGCTCGGAAATATTCAGCGAGTCAATAAACAAGTGAGTGATGCGGATTCCGAGCGAGCAAGGCTAATAAAACTCGTCATTAGTCCCCAGACAGACGCAGTATTTGCAAGTGCAGATTCCCTAGATGATCCTTTAAGGTAAACTATCAGAAAAGACAGAGGTACAAAGCTGAGACGATCAATTTGGACTTACAGGGCAGCAAATGAGATGGGCGATCAGACAAGTGAGATGGGTGAGCCTACAAGCGAGATGGACAAGCCCCCAAGTGGCCAAGCTTCTGGATTCCAAGCAAGCGAGTTTCCAAACGTGTACGTTGCCATTCCTCCTGCAGAGGTTCGCCCGTCGCTCATATGAGAATTGACACTGAACGGACCATCAGCGCCGAACCTCCCCCCGCCGATCCATCATCCGGTAGCGGGATCCGTCACCGGAATGTGCATCCAACGGCCGCATATACGTATGGCATATCGGAGCCATCATTCCACGAGATTCGCCGCCAGCAGATCATAGCAAACAGCCCTACAACTGCCGGTTTCAAAGACGTCGCCGAGTTTAAACTGGCTCAGTGGATGCAAAAGCATAATGTCTCACAGAGCGCACGTACCGAGTTCTTTGCCCTTGAAGTTGTACGCCGATTCTTCTTTCTTGTTTGTTGGCCCAGCTGATTTCACTTACCTTTGGTGGTCAGACCCAAAGGATGGACCTGTCGTATGCGAGTAACCACACCCTGAACACCAAACTTAGCCAACTACCAAACGGCCCTGAGTGGTCTGAATGGTCGGAAGTGGTGATAGGCAATCAATACGATGTATTGGGCAACCGAATGACCGAAACTGTGACAATGCTCTGGCGCAATCCCGTTGAAGTCATGGCTGAGCTACTCAACAATCCAGCTCTACGCGAGGGGATGACCTTTGCCCCCGAAGAAGCCTACGTTGATGCTGAGAAGACAACTCGGGTATACAATGAGATGTGGACGGGCTCGTCCTGGAATCGGGCTCAGGTGAGTTGAGTTGAAGTGGTGGTGATTAGATTGTGCTCTGATGAGGTACTGCTCATTATCAGAATTCACTTCCTGAAGGCGCGACAGTGGTTCCGATCATCCTTGCCTCTGATAAGACCCACCTAACAAATCAACAAGGGTGTAAGGAGGCATGGCCAGTGTACTTGTCAATCGGAAACATCCCTAAAGCCACCCGCCGCCGTATCTCGTCGCATTCAACCCTATTGCTTGGCTATCTTCCGACCACAAATTTGAAGGTCTTTGATGAGAAATCACGGGGAGATGAGGTGATTCCTGAATGTATTTAAACTTTGTACAATGTTCTCAAACAATTTGAACAGAAAAAGCGATTATTTCATAGATGGATGACCGAGCTGCTCCGTCCTCTCGTGGATGCTGGGAAAAACGGGATCATGCTACCCTGCGCCGATGGTTTCATTCGTCAATGCTTTCCTATTCTGATGGCCTACATTGCCGATAATCCGGAGCAGTGCATGATTGCATGCTGTAAGGAGAACCGTTGCCATATTTGTACGGTGCACCCTGATGGCCGAGGCGAACCATTCAGCAATCGTAATGTCAATCCCTCGGGCAAGAAGTTTCAAGTCCGTAACCCGGATGAAACAGTCGACCTCTTGTTATACTATGATTCTGGTCGGCATCGCGCAGTCGAGTTTGAAAACCAAGGCCTAAAGCCATTTGGATCTCCTTTCTGGGCGGACTTGCCTCATTGCAATATATTCTCTTGCCTGGCGCCTGACCTGTTGCACCAGCTGCATAAAGGGGTCTTCGACCATCTGTTGGAATGGTGCCTCGCTGTGGTCAATAACAATATCGAGGTGGATCGACGCATGGGAGCAATCCCCCATCACCCCGACCTTCGGCACTTCTTAAACGGGTTCACTAAACTTAAACAGACAACTGGAACTGAACACCGGCACCTACAGAAGGTTATCCTTGGCATTTTGGCTGGTCTTGTGCCTGATGACGTGCATAATTCAATGCGCGCAATTGTCGACTTCATCTACTACGCATCTATGCCAGCCCACACGACCCACACCTTGCTACTCCTTCGTGACGCACTAAGTACTTGGCACGAAAACAAACACGCCTTTCTGCGTCTTGGTATTCGAAACGAGCTTGTTTTTCGAATCAATAAACTACACTCAATGGAGCATTACGCCGATCTCATCTCGGAACTTGGTGCTGCCGACGCATTCAACACAGAGCTTCCAGAGCGACTCCACATTGAATACGCAAAGACAGCGTATAGGTCGACAAACCGAAAGCAATACCTTCAGCAAATGTGCGCATACTTGACCAAATGCGAGGCCATCTATCGATTTGATGCTTACCTCGACTGGGCTGCATCTCCCGATGGTGCTGCTTTTGACTTGAGGCCTGATGCGCTTGTTAGAACAACCCAGTTTTGTTCAACAGGCCAGCCAGCTCTAACTTACAATATAGCAAGGTGAGTTATTACGCGCATATACTTCAGTTTTAATCTTCAAAAACTGAATACGCTCACGGCCGCACAGCACTTTCCGAGGTTCCGTTCGAGCCCAATGGACCCTTGCCCTTAGCTCACACTTTGTGACGCAAACGGCGCTTCATTATATCTACGGTGCCACCTCTTTTCTTTCCGAGATACGTAGCTACCTTTCAATTCGTTACCCTGCATCACACGAGCTCCCCACTTCCGATACCGATATTTTTGTCTACAACCGAGCTACCTTGCAGCTTTCCGATCCATTTGTGGCCAGTTTTGAAGAGAAGATTTGTGCATTCCCAGTTGGCACAATCGGGGAGGGCGAGGACTGCGCCGTTGAGGGTCGGTTTGATACTGTGTTGGTGCGCGATAATTGGGTCTCGGACGACTGGCCCAAGCTAACCAGCATACACGGTACGTGCTGCTTTATAGACTAAATACTCTTGAGCTTAATTACATATCTAGGATTCCGGGTAGCACAAGTTCGAGCGATCTTTTCGCTTCCTGACTCATCCGGCGTACATGAGCCTCTAGTATACCTTGAGCTATTCATGTCACCGTATCGAGAAGATCCAATAGCAAACCTTGGAATGTACCGAGTACGTCGAGCACAGCAAGACGGCGTTCGCTGTGCGCAGGTGGTGCCCCTTTCACAAGTGTATCGTTCCGTTCATTTATTACCCATGTTTGGATCACGGACAGCACGTTGGGACTGGAAATCGACAAATGTGTTAGAACGGTGCAATGTTTTCTATGTGAACCGATATATTGACCAGCATTCATTCGCTTTACTTTACTCTTAATGCATCTGATTTAGTTATCAACTTGACATTGCTGGCCCGGCGTGATATCACTACTATATCATCCCAGGTTTTGCGAGGGTGGTCCTGACCGGTTAAGACTATGAAACTCATGAAACATAGCAAAGTGGTTAAGATCTCTATAAAAGGGCAATAAAATCGTGACATCCCTAGATGTTATAACATTGGAGCACGTCGTAACCTTTCAAAACCTGGGCAGCAGGATGGCAGTGCGCAGCGTAATTTCTTGCCTCTTACATGCCTTACACGCCATTAAATATCAAGTAAATATGTAACACCTTAGCTATCTACATTGACCGAACATTCGAGTATACAACTCCGCAAGCTTTCCGTACTAAGTTATCAAGCGTACCCACCTTCAAACATTGACTTGAGCCTAAATGTTAGCGATGAAGTGCGGATGAGTGACGAAAAAAAACGAGATGGGAATAACGAGGCGAGGAGATCACCCCTTCAATAAAACAGCCAGACGATAAGCTCTCGGTACTATGCGATTAAGCTGAACCACTCACTTGGGATCTCGTATGCCTATTCTGTCTACTCATTAACTCAAGTATCTAATTAAAGGTCGTCCCAATCACGGAAGGACGTGTTCGCGGATGTGGTGAAGCGGGGGACATTTGTGAGTTGAGGGAAGTGGGCTTGTGGTGGCTGAGAATGGAGTGGAGCGGAACGGATCCGATGACGTTATGCTTTACTCCACGTGACTTTGGAGCCCGCGGAGCCTTGCCGTTATCACTTCCCCAGTGGATTCGGGGCCCGCGGTTGGAGTACGACATGGGCGGGATACTGAACCCACAAAGCCCCCAGAATGTAGTGTTTAAGACGTTATGTAAGGTATATATCTAAGGTTGTAACTGGTTATACAGTAACTGATGGATTTCTCAAGATTGGGATGCGATACAAAAACTACGCGTGACCCCAGGATATGTTCCGGCCTCGAGTTATAACAGAACCGATTCTGTTTTTGGAGAGTCATAACTAGGTTATGACTTAGAGAAACATTTAAGTGTCAGAACCACTTTTTCATTTCCCTGATGATCGGGCACAAGAAGACAGTTTATTTCCGGTGTTTCCTCACCCCAGCTGTACCCGAGCGGACCTACTTCTTATGGTAGGTACCTTTTGCTCAATTGCTCAACCATGCAACAATGGTCAACCCGGCTCAATAGTTGCCGAGATTTTTCCTGATGAATGACATTTTTACGCGTCCGTTCACTCATTCATGCTGCCAAAGTGACCTAATAGAATATTCACCGAGCCTCCACCATCCTCAGTATATACACTTGGGCTCCCAAGAACACAAAAACTTTAGCGCGCTCTCAATCACATGAACTAACCCCCAGACCCCTCCGGAGACTATTATGCATGTCTCCGGAGACATCACGCGGAGCATTTTATCACGTGCTCGCCCGGCTCCAACGTGATCCGGAGCAAAATGACCGATCCAGATCCAACACTGTTTGGCCCAACAGGGTTTTTGCCGATGTACAGGTGCTCAAGATCTCGTGGCATAACAACTAACCAGTCGCTTCGAGTGCTTGAAAACATTCGCGACCTCACGTTTGCACATGTTGACCCAGTGAGAACTATACTGCTCACTGATGGGAATCATGCCTGGGAGGTAGTGGCTCTCGACGCTTTTGTGACCATTGGAGCTTCCAAGTGATATAGCGGCAGGTTTATTTTTCTAGGTTTCCTGGCTTCGGCGGTCTAGGTCCATTGGGCTATGTGGCAAGGTCCACCACTAGCCAAATAAAGAAAGGTTTCAACCTCCGCCAACTTCGAGAAGATCAGGACAAGCGCCTGGTGCGTGTCGGAACACGCCGATTAGCATAGCATGCAATGCAAAACCTGATAACCCATCATACACTAGTACCACATGTTGTGGAGATGTGATGGGCAGCGTAACCGAACGGGGGCCATATACAAGAGTCCCAAATTATGAGCGCATCTTGCCAACACCAGCTGTGACCCATCATCCCAGCCTCATCGTCTACTCCATAGCAAGAGCTCGAATATCTGATGGGCGACATCCAGGAAGAGTTTCAAGACAAAACCAACACAGCGAGGTAAGGATACGTCAGCCCTCCAATTGTAAGATGCTCACCAAGCTGTACAACGGAGGTCTGATGGTTTAGAGGTATGTTAGGGTAGGCAAATTCAATCCTCCAATTCCTGACTTGTATCATGGCGCTCAGCCCCTGGCTGAAGGGGGCGAAGCTGATTCAGCGAGGCCCACCACCTATGAGATGGAGAATAAATCGACTACTTCAACATCGGAATCACCTTCTGGCAGTAGCTGGGTGCATAAATCATTATCGATCAATGTCGGGTTGAATGATTTAGTCGATAATCTGCATCGTATCTTCAGCGTCGAAGGCCCATTAGCAGCGGCCGATATGCCTACAATCAAAGCAGAAAACTGGGATTCCATAGGCAAGTGGTTGTTGAAGCAATTTAAGCTCACAGGCGAGGTCAAATTCATCGATCAATCTATCAATTGTCACCTTCAAGCCTTGAAGTCCTCTCAGGATGGGCCTCAGGAAAAGCTTGCATATACCTACAATCTTGGCGTCTCGCACCAGTGTCGATTTGAGCGTCTGGGCGAACTTGCAGACATCGACAGGGCAATTATGTACCAATTCCAGGCAATATCGCCCACCCCAGATGACTATCCTGATAGGCCCGGGAAGCTCAGCAGTCTCGGTATCTCACACTTTCATCGATTTGAGCGACTGGGCGAGCTCGCAGACATGGAGAGGGCGATTGCCTACCAGGCTCAGGCGGTTTTGCTTACTCCGGATGGTCATCCAGACAAACCTGAGATGTTCAACGACCTCGGTAACTCACACCTCAGGCGATATGGGCGACTAGGAGAGCTTACAGATCTCGAGAGGGCAATTGGATATCAGTCTCAAGCGGTTTCGACTACGCCTGAGGGCCACCCAGACAAGCACGGGAGGCTCAACAACCTCTGTATCTCCTACCGAAGTCGATTTGAAAGGCTGGGCGAGTTCTCGGACATCGAAAGGGCAATTGCATGCCAATCTGAGGTAGTTTCGCTTACTCCAGACGGCCATCCAGACAAGCACCGGAGGCTCTGCGGCCTCGGCATCTCGCACTTGAGCCGATTTAACCACCTGGGCGAGCTTGCAGACTCCGACAAGGCGATTGCGTGCTTGACTCAGGCGGTTTTGCTCACTCGGGATGACCATCCAGAGAAACCTGGGATGCTCAGCAACATTGGTTGCTCACACCACGATCGATTTGAGCGGCTGGGAGAGCCCGCGGACATCGAGAGGGCAATAGGGTACCAGTCTCAGGCCGTTTCGATTACTCCAGATGGACACCCAGACAAGCCTGGGCGGCTCACCAACCTCGGTCTCTCGTACCAGAGTCAATTTATTTGTCTGGGCAAGCTTGAAGATATTGACAGGGCAATTTTATGCCTGTCTGAAGCAGTTATGATTACTCCAGACGGTCATTCAGGCAAGCCCCTGAAGCTCAACAATCTCGGTCTCTCGCACCAGAGTCGATATGGCTACCTGGGCGAGCTTGGGGACATCGAGAAGGCGATTGCGTGCTTGTCTGAGGCCAGTTTGCTCGCTCCAGACGACCATCTGGGCAAACCCAAGATGCTCACCAACCTTGGTATCTCGCACCAGATTCGATTTGAGCACCTGGGCGAGCTTGCAGATATTGAGAGGGCGATTGCATTTCAGTGTCATGCCGTTTCAATCACTCCAGATGGTCATCCAGAGCTGCCACGGATGCTCAACAGTCTTGGTACCTCGCACAGTTGTCGATATGAGCGACTGGGAGAGCCCGCGGACACTGAAAAGGCGATAGGGTACCAGTCTCGGGCCGTTTCGATTACTCCAGATGGACACCCAAACAAGCCTGGGCTGCTCACCAACCTCGGCAACTCCCATGTACTTCGATTTAAGCGCCTGGAAGAACTTGCAGACATCGAGAGGGGGATTGTGTGCCAGTCTCAGGGGATTTCGCTAGTTCCAGATGGCCATCCAGACCAGCCCGGGATGTTTAGCAATCTCGGTACCTCGTACATCCGCCGATTTGCCCGCCTGGGCGAGCTTGCAGACATTGGTTATGCAATCAAATTTCTCGAAACGGCTGCACGTTGCCCTACTGGGCCCATAGTACACCGATTCAAGGCTTCGCAACAATGGGCCGAACTGGTTTCCATGGCTGACAACACTGCCTCTCTTTCGGCCTATCAGTGGACCATAGACCTCATTCCAGCGGTTGTCTGGATCGGTTTGACCACTGCTCGCCGATACGAAGACACAAGGACAATTGGTTCCGTTGTTGTCGAGGCCGCTGCTGTCGCCATTGTGGCAAAGGAATATGGTTTGGCGCTGGAATGGCTTGAGGCTGGTCGCTCCATAATCTGGAACCAGAAGCTTCAGCTCCGAACGCCAT
This sequence comes from Ceratobasidium sp. C01, assembly GCA_025200755.1. Classification (NCBI taxonomy): domain Eukaryota; kingdom Fungi; phylum Basidiomycota; class Agaricomycetes; order Cantharellales; family Ceratobasidiaceae; genus Ceratobasidium; species Ceratobasidium sp. C01. The sequence continues at coordinate 11,166 of JANWGL010003284.1, read as the reverse complement.
TCGATAAGCTGTCTACTGTTGACCCCGAATTGGCTATTGAGCTTCAAAAGGTCGCTGTTGCCCTCGAAAAACCAGGTGTACAATTATCAGATCTAGCTGCCCGGGTCGATGGTGTGGGCGCCTTAGAAGTTGCCGCTCAAAAACACCGTCGTCTTGCGGATCAATTTGACAGCCTTCTCGCCCAAGCTCGGAAACTCCCCGATTTTCAAGACTTCATGAGACCAAAAAGAATATCTCAGCTTGTGCATGCTGCACAATCCGGACCGGTGGTTATTGTCAATGTCCACACCACCCGATGCGACGCCCTTGTCCTATTTCCCAGTGTTGATGAGGTTTCCCATGTGTCTCTTCCTAATCTCTCGCAAGCCAACGTCGACAGGCTTCTATCTCAGATGAAACAATATCTGGAACGGAAGGGAGTTAGGGAGCGTGGTCTGACTCGTCTCAATCAGCTTGGAGGCAAGAGCTTTCGAATCATTCTTGCCGAACTTTGGCAGCGGCTCGTCAAACCGGTGTTTGACTTTCTGAAATATACGGTAAATAGATATATATGCCTCACCAGTTCGAAAAATCCTGATTTAAAGTTTCCTAGGATGGTACCCCGAGGACACCATTGCCACATGTCACATGGTGCACGACCGGCGCACTTTCCTTTCTTCCCATCCATGCAGCGGGTTGTTATGATGACGATGGACCAAAGATTTATGAGTACGCTGTCACATCATACACACCGACCCTCAGTGGGCTGCTCGCTCCTACAACTGATCACATTGCCGCTCAAGAGGGAATACTAGCCGTCGGTCAAGCGGCAACTCCAGGTCAATCCCCACTCCCTGCGACGCACGAAGAACTGAAGCATATCGAGAAGTATTTCAAGGGAACGCATCACATGGAGCTCAAAGGCGCACGGGCAACGGTCGAGGCTGTTTCGGAAGCGATGGAGAGTTATGGCTCGATCCATTTAGCATGCCACGCCTCACAAAACTCGGATGACCGTACTGAGAGTAGCTTCTACCTGCACAACGGGAGGCTAAGCTTGGCAGCCATCGCTAGCAAAGCTCCAGCGAACAAGAGACTGGCGTTCCTCTCTGCCTGTCAGACCGCAGCAGGCGATCAGCAGCTTCCAGATGAAGCGGTACATTTGTCAGCCTGTATGCTAGTTGCGGGCTACCCAAGCGTGATTGCGTCGATGTGGTCGATCCAGGATAACGATGCACCTCTGATTACTGATGAGGTATACAAGCAACTCGTACAAGATGGGGAAATAGTTGATAGAGGCGCGGCTAGGGCGCTACATGCTGCTGTAGGAGTATTGCGGAACAAGGTTGGAGAGGAGGCTTTTGAAAGGTGGGCTCCGTATGTTCACATGGGTATCTAGAGGTGTTCGAGATTCCAGCTATGAATGTTGTTGAAGTATCATGGTCTATGCATTCATCCTATCTGACCAATGTAGAAGAAATCTTGAATACTGGAGCATTTCAACCCTAACATCACTTACCTGATAGTGCAGGCGCTTAACCCGCTTGTCACCTAACCCATAACATAACTATGATCCCCTGATTCTCAGAGCGGCTCTGCGCGCCGTGGGTAGCTATATGCTGAGAAGTCATCAGCGAAATTGTTTTTTTTTTCTTGAGCGCTCGTGAGGCACCCCGGTTCTCAAGAGTGCTCACTAGCGTCGGGAACACTCAAGAGCACCAGTATTGGTACTAGCTAGCACTGATGAGGGCAATACCAAGTACTCATAAAGCCTCATGAGTTGCACTATTGGAGCCCTTGAGGCCTCGCGAGCAGCCGCTCTGAGGCTCATGAGCGCTCACAAACACAATCTAACTACATATGGTACTCATGGGCGACTTTACGGTATATGCGAGATATGTTCATTGCATAGCGCCAGTAACAGTAGTTACACAAGGATTGCTTAATATACTACGTATGTATGTGTGAGAAAAGAAACAAACACTCGGAATCGCATATAGGGTTGTGAATAGTCGGGCTCGGGTTAGTTAGATGCACAAAATAAAATAAGACGGTTCAGGGATCGAGGGGCGTTATGTTGAGAGTAGTTTGCGGCAAACTGGGAAGGGTGGGGAAGGACGGGAGCAGGCGTGTGCAATCAAGGGCTGGCGCGCACGGCATAAGAAAACTAGTGAAGCCCCGGGGATTGGGCGTACAGGGTACCAAGTGAACGCACGGGTATCAAGTGGGCACAGACAAAGTTGGGGATTCACGTGAGGCTATTGTTAGCATATGCGGGGTCAGGGTGGGACAAACCAGGTTGAGAGTAGATGCAGGCTGCGCCATCTTAACGTTTGAGAATCGTTGGGCAAGTTGGGGAACAGGCATGGGGGAGGTTGCGATTGGGCCGGCGAGGCTGAAATAAGTGTGTGCGCAGTCAGGAATGTGCGTGTGGGTAGTTTGTGGGCCCAAGTATAAGTCGTAGGCATGTAATTTGTTAGTGGCGATCGGCCAGGCAAAGCAGAGACCAGGTACATGTAGGTGGTTAGCAAGAGGGGTGTGTGACGCAACAAATAACTTACCTGCGCATGTAGTTTTCTTTGTTTTGTGTGCGGAACAGGGGCACGGGGGAACGGGGTGGGTTGTGGTCATGTCCGAGCGTCAAGTTCGAGGAGTCGCTCAACTTGTTCACTTCCATTGTTACCTTACTGCGGTAAAGCAACTTACGGCGTCAGTCCAAGGGTATTGCTGGTGCCTGACAAGCAGACCCATTTATAGCTCTCAGGTATGAATTATGAACGCTTGTGACATCCTTATTTAACCTCATGACCAGAGTCCAGGCTGTTATTCAGTCAGGTGAGTCATCCCTAGCGTAAGCTCCGACAGTTCAATCTTACATTGCTTGGTCGCTCAAGTTAGCCTCCCTTTGCTACAATGACCCACCACCACTCCTCCTCGTTGCTCTCCCTCCCCGGCCGCCCTCTCCCTTGCTGCTACACCTAACGCCTGCCCGGTAAGTGGGGCTTGTATTACATCCCCCACCGCTAACCATCTCGCACGCCGAATCTCCCTTTCCTTGTCTATTCCCGGCCCAGAGAGCTTCCACATCCTATTTCTTGGCTTTCAACTCACGGTAAGTACACTACTGTGCCACTCCACACGCTGTTAACCACCCTGCTTGATCAATTGTCCCGTTCCCATTATTACCCACTTCCGCCCGTTCTCGACTTAAACAACCACGCTACACACGTCAAAACCACACACGTCGACTCCCAGCTCCCGGCGCACCTATTCTCAACGTATTCCCACGTCTATACACCCGTTCTTGGTTGTTTACCGACCCCACCTGTGCCCTCGGGAGTGAGTGAGCGAGATCCCGACTGCACACATAACACTGGACTCTTGATTACTGACTTGAGGTCACACCTCCACCCGGATCGCCCATCTTCCACACACGCCCACGCCCACGCTCACACGCTCACATCAACTCTTAACTCTTGCCGCTACGTTCTAATTCCGCAGATGCTAGTTTGTGACCTTAGCTACGCCTACTGCTAGCTTCGCTCACTGGGCCCCGACCTCGCACGCTTCCTCTCAGGCTTGCATGTCTATTGCTGAACTCATCTGTCCCACTCTCGCCCGTTCAATCCCGAGTCCGCACATGTGGCTTTGACCCCCAACCTCGTATATCCATTCGTGATCCACCATTCGCTGATCGATGACCCTACCCAGGTGAGCTCTCAATCGTGTATGTCTTATCCTCATCTCCAGAACCCGCACTGCCCTTCACGCATTCGTTCTCGGCTTTTAACACACATTCTTTGCCCTTGCGTGGACTGTTATTAACCACATGTAGTCATTCCAGACCTCGTACCCATCTAATTAGTTGCTGTACCGTATGTCTATGCATAAATATAAATCTACTAAAATGTGTGCATATATGCACATAAATGGGTAACTGGTGCTGGTCAACACACGGTTATGAGATATATCAATGGTGCTCGTGGGTTAGCGTGTGGTCAGAGTGGAGCTTATTTCTTACAAAGCTCCTTACAATCGGGTAAGAGACGTGTAAGAGACCACCCGCCGCGTGACTTACATGTCTGGAATCGATTTGTCAGCACTGCATCATCGGGCCTAAATCCCCGTTGCATCCCCGACGCATCCCCGACGCATCGGCGCGCCATTATTTGTGACTCACCTCTGTCGGGAGGTTCCTTCGGCTTCTTTTTTATTCTTCCCTGGTCCTCTGCATGTATATAAGTAGCTCGAATCAATGTCAACAGTGTTTAACTTTCGTGTTTTGTTTGCCCGCCCTAGTCCACCTCGTATCTGCCAACCTGTGAGTATGGTTTTGATGCTTCGCTTAAACTCTGCTAACCAGCACGAAGTGATGAATCCTGACTCTAACGTATCAAAGAGTGCACACGATCTAGTGTCCGCTGCACCAGGTGTTATTCACAATGCAACGCAGCACAATCGAAAGCGCGCAATGTCGGACTCTCAAATTAAAGGAGGTGATGGTGAGCATATTTGAACGTTATATTATCTTATCTTGATCCTATATTTATAACTTCCCTGGTTCGTCACTTAGAACCCAACTTGAAACGCCGTAAACGTCAACGTGCTACTGGTCCTGCGTTCGATGAGACGCCTTTGGAGGTTGACCCGCGATGGATCGATTTACCGGAGAAGGAACACACATATGGACCTCGGCCCAACCCACTTGCACGATCACTTACTCGGCCGTGTTATCCGAGGGGTCGCCAGTACACAAATCGGACTCACTACTTCCGATGTGTCGCGAGTACTGTCTGCGGCTGGAAACAGAAGAGCTTAGACCGACAGCTGGATCGAATCCTCAAGCACTCCTCACGCTGCTCTGCTCTTCGTCGCTGGAAGCCTCAAATCTTTGCTGCAGCTGAGCGAGTACTTGCGAATACCGCTCCGGGTGGTCTGAGATTTCAACCGGCTCCGAGGTTGCTCACGATGATGCAACTGCCCCGCCTACCTCTGAAACTCTTCCAATTTCCGCCACTACTATCAATCCATTTGCAAAATACGATCCTACTCCTGGCATGTCTCACTTGCAGCAAATAGACCATGCAATTGCAAGACTACTCTGTGATTCAGCCTCGCCGGCCCGTCTGGTTGACTATCCTGCTTGGAGTAAGCTCCTGCATTTAGTCAATTCAGAGCTCGAGTATTCGTCGCCAAAGTCCTCCTATTTCCGCAACAAACTTATTCCTGCTGAAGCTCAACGCGCTGTGCTGCATATGCGTGAATACCTCAAGACCCAAACCAATATCAGCCTTTCATTCGATGGACTCACTGCTGGCGAACAGCCCATGTACACAATCCACATCTGTACGGCTGATCGACGTACTTTTTTGTACTACGCAGATGTCTTTTACGGGTCACACAATAACGAATATATGGTAGACCTACTGGTGAATGTGCGTATGCTATTTCGCAGCCCAGCCCCTGTTTTGAGTAGTGATTTCAAGAATATTACTAGGTCATCAACGAGTTGGGTGCACATCGTATCTCGTCGGTTGTATCCGACGACACTAATGTAACCAAAAAAGCACGGCGCTTGGTGACTGAACGTCATCCATCAATCCTCAATCTGGCCGATCCCGTACACAAGCTTAATTTATGCGTGCAAGATATATGCGTGGACCGACTGTGGAATTCGGTGAGTGCCTAATTTAATATAACGGCCTCCTAAATATACACACTAACACATCGGGGCGCCAAACGCAGGTCTTACGCCGCTTACGGAAGCTATTGACACATTTCAAGATGTCGACGTCTGCTACCGGCAAGCTGAAAGCTGCTCGAAAGTTATATAACATATTGCGAGGTCTTCAAAGTATTGGTAAAACACGATTTGCCAGAATATACTATGCTGCTACCTCCGTCCTTGAGAACCTGCCCGCGCTCTACAAGATCTACCGAGATGGCGATGTAGACACTGTGGAAGCGCCATTACCAGAGGTACGTAAGCTCTTAAATGTATACATAAAGCAGCTTACCTGTCTTTAACTTACAGGCTGTTGCTGGGGCGATTGACGAGAGTCGTGTGACGGCGATCGAATTCAAGCATATGCTTACTGAGCTTGTTAACATACTTGAACCACTGGCCCGAGCTCTTGTGTGCCTTGAATCAACACAGAGCACTCTGAGCGATGTATATTTCTTTTGGTTGGCAGCATTAGCGGCGCTCAATCAGCATTTCTCCTCAAAAAACAGTAGTCTATTGACTGCTGAAGACAAATCCCGCCTCCAAGCGATCGTCTATCGTCGTTTTAGCGAAGCAATGCACGAAGCGCCAACTGATGCCTACCTTACAGCCTTTGTCCTTGATCCTCGTACGTGCACTTTTGTTTTTCAATACTATTGCTCATTCACTCGATAGGTTATCGAACGGCCTCTATCTATACAAATCCCAGCGACTTTTACAGTGTTCAGCCAAATTTTACCTTCGATGGCGCTAGCGCTTCGGCTTCCTCTCGTAAAGCTACGCACTTAAGCTCTCGTTTGACTGAGAGCCTATACTCGCGTGTCCGCAAGCAGCTTTTACAAATGCTACGAGTTGAACTTGAGGCTGCTGAAACCACCCCGAACATCCGCTCCATCGATACGACGCGCTTCAAGCAAAAGATGAGCTATGCGTACAACTCAATCAATACCGCCAAGGACTTCCCCCCTTCCGACAGTTCTCCATTGGCCGTGAAGATGCTTTGGGCTACTGTCGATCGCATAAATTATCGTATCTTACATTTATCCTTGCTGTAAGTATATGTCCTTTGATATACCATAAATCTAGGCTCACATTGACGTTCTCCGCAGTATCTTGCGGAAAAGCTTTTCTCGGTGCTGCCAAACTCAATGTGCGACGAGCGCGCCGGTTCACGGCTCACCCATCTTTATTCCAAACTCAGTACACGATTTGACGCAAAAACTATGACCGAACAAATGCAGTTTAGTTAGTTTAGTGCAATGGTGCGTATTGAAGCACTTATCATCGATTTTATATGAGTTAACTCACAGCTGCCTGTAGATTGATGGCTTGGAGACACCAGCACGGCGTACAAAGTTTCGGGATGTCTCAAGGTTTTGTGAGCTGGATCAAGTCAGACTCTCCGAGTCAGATCACCTCGGAAACATGGAAGACGGCGCCGTTGCGTTGTCCGATGAGCCAGGTGAGAGCTGGCTGGATGAGCAAGGTGCTCCATCGGATAACGAACCCCCGGTGTTTACCGATTGCTCGTCTCTCGAGACTGCTCTTAAGTCCCACTGCATTGATCTCATATCACACATGTTGATTGATGCACTTAGTACGACGCCGGGTAACAAGATCGCTACCACTGATTGTGCCCAAGGGGTAGCAACCAGCACTTTAGATACTGGGTTAATCACTTATACAAAGGCTGCAGATGTTTGTTGGGATGATTAGTATTGGTTAAGCTTATTTTGTGATGTATCCTGCACTGTACAACTCTAGCCTTCTATATTTGGGACTCGGCCCAAGATGGATGTATCTTACATGTATGCTACTTCACGTGACTTTCATACCTGACGTGGCTGTGTGTCGCTTACGATTCGTACCTGACACTGACCGCACGCTAGTCTAGACCCTGGTGACATCACAAGGAAATGACATCAGGATCGTGAACTTGCGCTCAACTTGCAACTCAACCACGATGTCTGCACCAACTTTACAACCCCTCGCCGTCGACGCCCCTCTAGGCACTCCCGCCGCCGAATGGGCCCAGCAGACCGTCGATGCCATCGACCCCAACGCCAGCACTGGCCTCGTTACCGACGCACACGGCAATCCTACAGGAGACCATGCGGCGAGTGCGCTGTCGGGTGCACCAGGTGGAGGAATCAACTCAGATAAGACACACGCACACTTGGATGCGATCGCATCGCACGCGCCGGGCGGTGTGGGCGCAGCGAACGGGAAGCCAAGCACGGGTCTCGTGACTGACGCACAAGGAAATCCAACTGGCGTCCACTCGGCCAACGCACTCGGTGGCACGCCCGGACCAGGAATCAACTCGAATAAGACTGTCGAACAGATGGACGCTGTTTCTGCTAATGCTCCCAAGGCGACTGCGCCGATTCCTCTTCACGAGCCGACGCCTGCTAAACGCCTGGCGGGAATATTTACGAACGCCCAAGGAAACCCTACCCCTGATCCGAATGCCAGCGCGCTCGGCGGCACGCCGGGCGGTGCGTCTACAGAAAGCCCGAGCGTTGCGTCTACGCCGGGCATCCAGCTTCCTGGTGGATGGATCCGCGCTCCAGGTACGCCCATCCCGCTCTCACCACTTATATCAAGCTCATCATTATGCAGGTTCCCGCCAGGATTCAATGTCCGCCCCCCAATCCACACTCTACGAAGACGTCTCCACCGCACTCGACGCAGTTGGCCAAGCCGCATTCTCAGTCCTACCCGCAAGCGTCATTGGCAACCTCAGCAGCAACCCCGACGCTCATGCTCAGAACGGTTCCGCGCCGGCCGCTAATTCCGAAGATGCGAAAGTTTCCTCGTCCCCTCCTCCGGGCTCAGGATCCACTGGAATACTGTCGCGTGCGCAGGGCATGCTCAGTGGACTACTCGGTGCGTCATTCGGATCTCGTCTCGTCATTTCGAGTAGACCCTTATATTATATTATTGTGTTGGTTTGTTTAGCTCGCCCTGCCTCCCCAGCGCCTAAACTCCCTGCCCCAGATGCGCCAACTACCACGGGTTCTGGCGACTCTAATATGAATCCAGCTCTGGTTGGTGGAGGCGCGGTAGCCCAAACTGCGAATGAAATCGGAGATAAAGTCGCCGCGGGGCAAGATCTCGGTGGACACGACCCTAAAGGTGTTCTCGCTGAAGACCGAAACAAGCTCGCCGCGCTCGGACTCGATAAGGTGTTCGATCAGGGAGGAAAAGGCGCTCGACTAGAAGATGGAGAGAAGACTGCGACGAGTCCTCATATGCCGAACACGGCTGCGGAGTTCTTGGACGCTGGAATTCCTACACCTGTAAGTCGATTTGTTTCTCCATCTACCATATCGCTGTTATTTTTGCGTATTTTTCTGACTTGGTGATGTAGGACCCGAGTAAGCCTCCGCAGGATCCTGGACTCTCGGGCTCGGTCTTCCCTGTCTTGGCGGACGATCCGAAGAAGAACAAGTCGAAGAGTGAGCCCCTATTCTTTAATTGCACAGAAACCTGCCATTGATTCATTTCGGTGGGAAGTTACTTCGCCCGGAATTGGAAAGAGTCCTTTGAGTCAAGCCGGAGCAACTTCGAGCCCGGCAGGCGCCGCGAAGAGCCCTTCAAGTCCTTCAGGTGCCACGAAGAGTCCTTCGAGCCCTGCGGGGGGCGTGAAGGGGTCGACGCTCTCTCCGGACGAGGACGTTCAGGCTGCGGCGCGGAATTCGAATCAGGACTTTACGACTTCGATTCCTCAGGCTGGAAGTGGATCGGACGGTGAGTTGTATCTTCTTCTTGGGATTTCGTATACCTATATTATGTTTTCATTTTCCCCGCCCACTCCCCTAAAGAGAATGAATGCTAACACTGATCTACAGATGCCGACCGCCCTACGCCAACTGTGACAAAAGTCTCCGACTCGGGCGTGATGAGTCGCATATTGGACGTACGCGATGTCGTTGCTGCGCCATTCGCGGGGAGTCGAGCACCCAAGGTACGCTTACTTTTATTTGAGTGAGATGAGGCGCTTATTTTGTGTATTTATAGGAATCGGATGAACTTGCGTCTCCTGGTTCGCCTGGGAAGGACGCTGCGCCTTCGTCTCCAGGTTCGTCCTTACTCCCCACTTTCCGAACTTATAATTTAACTAATATGGTATAACTTTTGAAGGAAAAGGCACAGCCGCCCTCGACCAAGCGAACAAACGAAGCGTCAACGCCGAAGGTATCCGTACGACCGCGAACCCGCATACAGCGCATACAGGGCTTGCGCCACCTCGTGAAGAGGGAACGCATATCGGCGGAACGGGTGTTGAGGGTATTACTGGAAGCGCGAAGAATCCTGACGCTACCGCTGGAGAGGGAGGAGCTAATGCTACGAGCCCCGAAACTGGCAATGGCAATGGGACGCACGTTCCGGGCGTTAGTACGCTTGGAGAGGGAGAGGGTAAAGTCGTTGCGGATGAGAAGAAGATTGGCGCTGCTGAGGCTGGGAACGGCAACGGTAACGGTAATGGTTCGACTGGAGAGAAGGATAACGCTGCTACTGCCGAGAAGGAGAATAAAGGTGTTTCGAGGCTGTGGAGTCGGAGGCGGTCGTCTGGGGAGGGACGGAGGAGAGGGAGCGTTGATGAGACTGGGAAGAGCCCGAATAGTACGAGGAGGATGAAGAGTCCGACGAGGAGTCGGTTTAGCGAGGTGGGTCGCGTTTTGGGTTGAAGTGGGATGGGTGCTGATTGAGGTCGATGGCTGGTGTGCAGGAGCCGAGTGGTGGGTCCGAGTCGACTTCGACGCCTACTAGTCCGACGTCGAGCCGGTTCAAGGTCCCGTTCAAAGATAAGATCAAGGGTACGTTGGTGTTTAAACTATAGTGAAAATGTTGACTGATTGGCGTGTGGCGGGTTGTAGGCGAATTGAAGATTATTTCTGGAAAAGTGTCGAGGAACGAGGCCAAGGTCGAGCAGGGGATCGCCCTCAAGACTGGACATACGCACGAGTCCCATTAAACGAAGCGGGTGGATAGAATATGCGAGGAAAGGTGTAAACAGTTAATCGAGGTTGTGGGGGAGAAAAGGAGAAGCGGGGGAGGAGATAATAATAAGGACAGTCTTTCTTGGAGATTGGATTCTTTGTCCGAACGAATGTATCGTATCTTTAGTTTGATATTCAAATAGTTTCAGTGCTTTTTGTGGTGCCCATCACAGTAAATGGACAAGAGCCTGTTGGTCTTGCGCCGTACGCCGCGGAAACGTGCTTGAGGCGCCACGGTTTTCTTTCAATATATAGTGAAATATGGCGCGCCGAGCATGGTATTATATGGACACAGGTCTTAGCCACCACAACGTCTCCACCTCCCCCTTGCGGGATCAGGTACGAGACAAATGACTGATACGTACGGAAATCCGACTGAACTCTCGGCGAACACGACCGAGGGCACACCTGGACTGAATCTTGGCTCGAACAAGGCCGTAGAAGGGATGGACGCCG
>JANWGL010003280.1:0-11800 GCA_025200755.1 Ceratobasidium sp. C01 | reverse complement strand
TTAATTCCGCGCACCGGTTGTATGTCAGAATAAATTCCAGCGCCCTCAGAGCTACGGGCGTTTCCTGCTCCTCGCTCCGTAAAAATGCCCTCATGTCTTCAACGCTAATCGGACTCCGCGTACGGCCAGCAAGTATAGCATCGAGTGGAATAAGTGCGTCATCATCATTGCTGTCAGCTGGCACACGAGGGGACGGTCGGACAGGTAAAGCCCAGCTAGGAAGACGGAACCAGTCACGTATAAAGCTTCGTTTGGCAACCTCAGGCTGGTTATTAGCACTCAGAGTGTACGACTCGATCGATGCCGTCGGAGCCAGAGGCGCCAGGCTCGGCACAAGCGTCGACCACGCGGCTGGCCCATTGCAGCAAGAGCAATCAGGACCGTGCTTTCCAAAAACCATGACGCTGAGGCGTAAATGTGGAGTACCAGGTAACTGGTGGCTCGCGTGCGCGAGGTCTGGGGCTGCGGGACAAACGAGAGACGGGTGGTGTCGCCGTCAGTTCCGGCTGACGACAAAGATACAAAGCTCAAGAGGTCCAGCCAAAGAGTGATAGAGAGCGTGGCAAGGCTGCTACCTGAGAAAGCCTAGTCAACGAGGGTGACCGTCCATTCCAAGGGACGATCCTGAGGACGATCGTCGTCTGGTTATAATCCGCAGCGCCAAATGACGGATGTCTTGGAAACCAACAGCAGATCCTACACAGCCACATTTCTCCATCCGAGTCAAAATCAAAGAAAGAAATTCATTTCGTCGTTCATTTAGCTCACTAGGAGGCTGGTATATGTCTCGTTTCTCTTCGGAGTAGAGGCTTATTTGACTGACTAGGAGGCTGGCATACGAGACTATCGATTCACTGAATTTCGTCATAAATTATTGTTGCTCGGAGCCGGAACATAGGCCACCGGAGGTAGTATATTATTAGCATGTACATCGTCCGTCCGTCGCCCCAAGCATAGCACCACAACTACAGCGAAAAGCACACATGACACCATATAATCCAAATACCAGATACGCACAATGGAGCATCGTCAAGGTATCTCCATTCACTTCTCGACACCTGCCACCTCGACAAGATCTCCATCCTCTAGGTCAGCGTCCGCAACCGTTGAGTCCATCTCAAGGTCTTCGCCGTCGATCTGCAACCTGACACCCTGCATTCCTACTCGTCCCGTCTTATTGAGGAAAGCAGCGATAACGGTCTCTATAGTCGCATCACTTTGCACGCGCACCGTTTGTGGATGGTTGTCTTTCGGACCTGTCCGTAGCCTCAGCGTGATCTTGTCTGCAACATCGGGAGAGCCCCCTCGCGAATTGGTATCCGTCTCTTCATCTCCTGCGCTGCTGACAGGAGCCGAAGAAGGGTTCCGGTGTTGCTCTTCGTAATACTGGTACGTAGCTAATGTCATTGCCTCTATAAACAGTGATACATTAGTGGCCTGCGCATTTAAGAAGGTATTGGCACTCACGGATTTCCAATTTATTTCCAGCGAAGAGTGACGCAGGTGTACCACCATCATACAACCTCGTGCCCTTGCCTCGCAAAATAGGAATCGCGGTAGGGGGCAATCCAGTAAGCATCCTCCGAACCTCCCCAAACGATTTGTTCTAAAAACACCGGTGCGTGAGAACGAGTTGGGTACGGACTATCTAATGTGCCGGTATAGCACTCACCAGAGGTACGTTAAACGTCCACGATAAGGTGTTATTTTCGTAAAATGCAGGATTCTGGGGATGGGGAACCCATTTGACGACGAGTTCAACACTACGATTATCGAGAGGCTCGGGCGCGGCAGACGTAGCTCGCACGTTCCTTTGAATGGCGGCAAGTTCAGGCAATAACTCAATCACATCTTGAGACTCGTTTCCAGGAGATAGTTCGCGCTCATCGTCGTGGTACAGCTTGCTACCAAGGGGGATCGCGTGAGACGATTCTCGAATATTGAACAGTGTTAGAAAGTAGGCTCACCTAAGAACTTCTTGTACTTTATTCGCAACTTCGTACGTCAGATCTTCAGGTGGTGGGGTAATCGATTTCTCTCGTAGTTTGGGTTTCGGAAGAGGCTGAGACAGAGCCTTCTGTGAGGTATCGTCATCCAATATTTCTGGATCAGAGCTTTCCTCGTCGGATTCTAAGGGGGTCGATGCGGGGTCCCTGACGTATTGTTTACTCTCGATCACCTATTAAACGTAACGTATAACCAGCACTCACCTGTTCTGATATGTCCAAGCAGGTAGTGGTTTAGATCTGCCCTTCAGCCCTAGCTCTTTTCGCCGTCTCTTCGACTCGGGGGATCCGTCAGGGCTCTCATTGCCAAAGTATTTAACGTCCTGCGTTGGAGAATGAGCTCTAGGTTTCTCTAAGTTACGATGCAATAACTATCTCATCAGCGTTGAGCCCATTATGGCTCTTGGGACCGTAACCTCACAGCACTCACTTTGCTGGGAGTATATAGCAGTGAAACGGTTGGGGTCGTGCCTTATGAATAGATCGTCCTCGTTATTCGGAGTACTATCTGGCGACCTGGCGGCTGGAGCGGAGTCGAGCGAGGTAGCGGAGGTCGAGGAGACTGGCGCATCTGACACAACTTTTGGTTTGGGTCGTGGTCTTGGACGAGGACGAGATGTCGAGGACATGTTGTCGGGGACGCTGCTTAATTATTTCTCGTCGAAGGAGTGAGTTGGTGAAGGTGGGGTTGAGGGAAGCGCCTGGCGGGAGAGCCATGTCCTCAGGGTCTTAATTGCCAATTACCAACCAAGGTCTTCAATCTTCCACCACAACATCTTGCTGAAGCCTGCCTTTGTTCGAGCGCGGAAGACTACTCGTGTTCATTAAAAACTGGAAGAAATCTTAATTAAAGTGACTTCATTGGACTCGGCAAGCTTTGCTCTGAGATGGAGAACGCCTTCCTGCTTCCTGGGGATAAAATTCCAAGTTCAGCTTTGACGGGAGGATCTATCAAACTTGGTCCTGGACTACAACAGAATCGTGGGAATGCTTCAAAAGAGAATCCCTCAATTGCCTCTGTCAGTGCCGGCGCTCTCCAACATACGACTAAAGGAAACAAATGGTGGATAGACCGAAGGGCGACGAGGGCAAGTCACTTGCATTCCTTGTCTGTTCATAACATCATATAGCGAACCATAGTACTCGCCCGCAGCTCAAGAATCTGTGGTTGGTTACATAACGCATCGTTCACAAGATATGTACCGTGTCGACATCGGCTCTGCGCATTCTGCTACTCTAGATGCGCTTGCATTCGAAGGAGCTACCAAACGGAATAAACCCAATCTAAAGGTACGAGTATCGAAATATAACGTGCCACACTGATTGAAGTCAAAACTAGGTTGGAGCGGTCGTGTATGCGAGAGTATCACTCGCACACAAGGACATGGAACCAGAGTTAGAATGCTTCGACGCTTCAACTCATAAAGCGGATGGGTTCGGTGAGCTCAAAGAAGGGTATATTGTCACTTGCAATCTGGCGACGTGTCGCTCGTGAGTTCATCCAGCCTTTAGCGCCGGTTAGGTCGGTACTCAACAATGCTTTGTTAGCCTTCTCGACCGAAACCACTACCTCCTACCATTACTTGGCAACCGCCTGCCTCTAGAAACCGCCATTGGAGTCAATGGACGTGTTTGGATATCGTCGGAACTGCCTCATGACACTATCATGGTTGCCCGTTGCATCCAATTTCTAGACGAGACTGGGGCGGATGAGGCTGCGATGCGTACTTTCTATAATGATATGCAATTTTCGCGTTGATTCGCGGCTGGTCCATGGCTAGGGTATTGCTTAAGCAAACAGCCCACAAAACAGAACTGTCAAGTGCATGGGAATTGAAATTTTCGTATTCGACGAGCGGTGTATGAGTGGTAGTTATATTCAGCAAGTACTATGGTTGGTGAGTATCCATTAAGAAACTAGTGTATACAGAAGTGCCGTAGGGGCGTCGAAGATACATGAGAGGTATCCAAATACAACGAACTCCAGATATCAGATAATATAGTATTCATTAGATGTACAAGAAGGAACGGAGGGTGACACAACGTAAAACCACATTCAAGGGACCAAACTTCAGTAACCTTTGGAAAAGCGGTAACCAGGAGGCCGTGATACGGCAACAGGGGGCGGAGTAGGATAACGCATCGTAGAAGGCGAGAGAACAAATGGTCTCGGACTCGGCGGTGCCTTGGCATCCAGAGAGGTCAGAGAGACGTTGGACGCGCCTATGGTGGGATCCGGGAAGGTGATATGGCGGGTTCCTGGAGGGAATCCCCCATCGGATCCTCGACGTGTGGCGGCAGCTTGACTGGTCCACTTCGGTACGCTGAGAGACCATTTGCTGTCCGAAGATCGGTTCTGAGGAGCTTGCTTTTCTGGATCGTTGATAGTGATGAAGTTTGCGTTTGCGTTTCGGCTTTCTCTTCTCGGGCGACAGAGGCGAACAATGCCGTAGTAGAGTATTAAGCCAATAGCAGGAATCCCGACTGAGCAAAAGGACACTGTTTAGCATCTTCGCAGACTCAAGCATAATGTAAGGACTCACATAACAGAATGACAAGCCACACGGCGAGATTGCTAGGCCCATGACTTTGTCCAGCTGCACCCGAGGGGCCATACGAACTAGCGGCCTCTGCGTCCATCGGGATCCAATCACTGCCAGTCAGAATGAACTATCAGTTTCATGCGTAGGACTACGGTGCTAAGGCGTATGCTCACATATAGTATAAGGCTGTTGAAACTGCTCTTGGGTGAACTATAAGCCAGCACTAGGAATGAGTCCAGACTCGACCACAGTGAGTATATGCAAGCCACAAGATCAGGTAGTTGGGAGACAAAAATAGGGAATGACAGAGGGAACGGGGAGAGCTGAAGAGAGGCGAGCATGTTGATGTCCCAGTTTTTTATAGCTACCAAGGCAGGATGATGGGCTGACGCCGAAGCCATTCGTAGCAGAAGTCAAACCACTGCATTAGAGTGTGATACAAAGTTTGGACATATCACAATGAAGCTTCAGAGTGGCGGGCTGTTTGGGCGCCTTCGACCTTTGTCCATCGAAGCACTCGAAGCACCAAGGATCCATGCACGTGACCCGGAATGTATATGCGTCCGGTTCAAACAGATACAGTGGCAGCGGTGCAAGCCCGTACTCACGGACTTCCACGGCCGGCTCGACAATGGAAGTTAGCAAGGGAAACTGCGGCGCCGGTCGGTGACGACCGTGACGCACTGGAGCGGTGCGCGTAGCCGCAACTCCCCCTGACTCTTTCGCCCCTATGTCCGGTAGCCGGTTTCAGGTCAGCCCCTAAACGACTGGAGCTATCTTCGTTACTACGCTCACCTTTAGTTCGCTTAAATGACTAGTCCACCGAAACATGCGCCTCAACGATTACCTACAAGCACCACTTCTGCTTTAGATGTCTCCTTCTCCTCGGTACGTCGACGAGTATCCGGGCCACATGCATCTCCCAGCCCCAACGCCATCTCCGCTGGGTCAACGGAGGAAAATAAAGAGGCCGAAAAGTATGTGAATCCATTCAATAAGGTCCAAGAAGGCATCCAGCAGCGAAAGCTACCACCGCTGGGCCGGGAGCTATTCTCGGACGATGAGGGGAACGGACGGCGTGCACCATCCCCTGAAGTGCCTGTCACCTCGCCCCTCTCTCCCCCGTTACCCTCTCTACCCATTGACGCCACAAGGAACGACTACCTGCCACCGCATGGAACGGAGGTAGTCGCACAGCTTCCTACGCCGAACTTCGCTACTATTCATGAGAGCCAGCGCGCACATGACGTCGACGGCAGGCTCGGGCTCTTTTTCAAGCTCACCCAGCCTTTCAGAATGTTCAAACCTCGCTCTGATCCAAAAACCAAGGTGGATGTGAGGTTAGATGGCGGTGGTCATGCAGCAGAAGAAACTACGGAAAGCAGAGTGGCCGAACCTAATTATGTCCTCGCGCCGTTACCAGCAGCATCCTACGCCGGTATGTCACGTCGTGGCACCGAAGAGAGCGGAGCAAGTGGTGGGACGGCCCTTTCAGGGCAATCGGAAGCTGCTACTATTCGACTCGTTCAAACCCCCGTCGAGCCCCTTTCGCGCGGCACGACCAAGTCAACCCGATTCATAGACACACCGAACGAAGAAGACGAGGACGAAGACACTAGATCGGACGGAGGGTCTTCCACTGAAGGCCTACTGAGTCGACAGCCTCCACATTCGCCAACGCTGTTGGCTGCGACCCATGCCGCCACAGATAGATTTACGCGACGTTTCCCTGTGAGCGTGTCGTACCAGAAGGCGAACGGAGGAAGGAACGGAGAGCCGGATGATCAAAGTTTGCTTGCGTTACTGGGATATGGCGAGACAGGAGCGGTTGTGGAGTGGCCAAATGCGTGGACGCCAGAGAAGTGGGCTTTGTTGTTCTCGGTTTGCACGGTGAGTGATAAATACGGGATAGTAGAATGCTGACTATATGCTTTTTTGGGGGGACCAGGTTTTCGTTTATGGTTTATGTGCGCTCTTATTGGTTCTCATGACTTGGTTCGGAGGTAAGTACGGTTCCTATCAAAGTTCGTTTCGACTCACCGTTTGTGCAGTGTGGCGCGACTCTATCATAACACGTATCGTAGACTACGATATCCTCGTTAGTATGTCCATTATAGCATATAGTTTGAGTATCTATTCACTTACTACTAATACGCGTTAGCTATAACAAGCGCGTCACTCATTCTGTTAGGCACATCCATCTTCGGTTTCTGTGGCACACTCCTGAATAGTCGACCGCTACTTGCCATCTATTGCGTCCTTCTGTGGCCTAGCTTTGTCGCAATGCTCGTAGTTGGCTATACCGCATATCGTCGTGCTGCATTTGCTCTACCAAGTAAATTGGACCAAGCCTGGAGCCAGAAATTTGGCGAAGACGATCGCATGATCTTGCAATACACGGTTAGTCTTTGAACATGTGGCATGGTAACAAACTCACCAACATAAAAAATAAGTTGCGCTGCTGTGGGTATTGGTCGCCTGAGCACGAAGCTACGCCCACCCCAATGTGTTTCCCGCGCTCCATGCTCCCGGGATGTAAGGCACACGTACTTCGATTTGAGCGCAAAAGCCTGCGGCGATACTATACATGGGTCTTCTCGCTTGTCCCTCTGCATGTCTTGAACATCGTAACGGCGATACTGTGTTCAAACCACGTCAATCGGTGAGTTAGATTACAAACTGTGGGTTAATTTTGTTAATTTTATATGATTTGGCACGTAGATTGTTTGGAAAGGGACTCACACCATGGCAATACCGATTGAGCATTGCAGACGTGCGTGCGAATGCCCTGCGGGTGCTGGAAACCTATCGGGACACGATGATTCCACCGCAGCCCAGACGCGTGTATGCGCTGCGCTCGCGCCACCTTGGAGACGGTACGAGCCGAAGTCCAAGGATCCCCCAAGACGGAGATAGGAGCGCACACCACACACAAGGACCAGTTGACATCAATGTTGCCCAAACAGAACCAAGAGGAGAGAACGGATGGATTGGGGACCTGCCACTGGCAGCGAGTTCGGGAAGTATGTTTGGGTTTCAGGGTGAAGAATTCAGACGGGTGAATGGGTAGAGGTTTGAGTGATGTATGTTATCGATAAGGAGGGCTGATATTTGGGAACGAACGATGATCAATACAAAGGTCGTGTGAGCGCGCTTCGTCTTGATGCAAGGCAAAGGTGGAGCTGGGGTAAGTCAACGCAAGAACGGGGTGATTTATTAAGATTAAAAAGTCAAGCACACCAGGTGTATATAATTCAAGCCCCATGCCAAGGCATGACAGATACGAGCCAAGGGGCGATAGTGTTAAGCTGTGCTACAACATGAGTGATATCGAGACAAATAACAAATCAGACCAAGTGTGATTAATCTAGGGATTCTGGGTCTACTGCGATGCCATATGCTGCTTGTGCAGGCTGCGTCGTTCCGTCTGGCGTGAAGAAGTCGTTCATCGTAAGGGGTCGGAGTTTGAAGCCCTGTGATGCGACGGTCAGTTGAACCATTATCGGGATGCCCCCGGAAGGTAATCAAACAGAGCTTAGAGACGCACCTCGGCTTGCGCCCTGCGCATGTCCTCGTGTGAGCCTCCGTTTGTTTTCATGTACTCGCGTACGGGTACCATTGCTGCGTTCCTGCACGACTCTTTTAGATCGCTACCGGACAGTCCCTCAGTTCGCCTTGCGAGGTCGCGAATCGAGAAATTAGGAGTAAGGGTGGCAGATTTGAGCATCTGTAGAGATCCGGTCACAGCGTTAATACGCAGGCAGGCTAAGTGGCAAATGATCGTGCATATCAGGACATACCAAATTTAAGATCTTTGTTCGTTGTTCAATGTCTGGCAGGCGGACGGCAAACCGTTTGGGCATGCGCCTCAGAATCGCCTGATCGATATCGTTTGGGCGGTTGGTAGCCCCGAGCACAAGTATCCTCGTGTCCTCTCCTGACGCTAGCCCGTCCCATAATCTGGTACATTGTTGTTAATTCCTCGTGTGTGATAGCAGACAAAGGTGGGTCGAAACTCACGTCATAAATTCCGCCTTCATCATTCCAGTGACTTCGTGGTCCCCTCTCCCCCTCTCGCCCAAGAACGAGTCGATCTCATCAATAAAGATAATGCTGGGTTGCATCTTTCGCGCAAGGCTGAACAGGCCTGCCACGAGTTTATTCGACTCGCCATACCACTTATTGGTAAGCACTGAAACGGCGATGTTTATGAACGTGGCGCCAGATTCCTTTGCAAGTGCTAAATGACGCAGAAATTTGATTAGGTTCGACACGCGTAAGGCCGTTTTAGGTGAACGAGGCTTGAAAGGGGCAGGGTGTAGGGACAGGTAGATTCTACACACCTTTAGCTAGCATAGTTTTCCCACACCCCGGGGGACCGTAAAGTAGTACACCTTTAGGTGCACCGAGCAAGCCTGCATTGGATGCAAATAGCTCGGGATAGCAAAGCGGGTAGATGACAGACTCCCGCAGGGACGAGACAATATGCTCTAAACCACCGATATCTGCCGTTCCTTTGTCGTCAGACTATAGCCGGAATAGCCGGTTAAGGAGCAGACATGCCTTCAAATTTGGTGGGGATGTCGCTGGGGTGTATAACCTCCGCGGCAATAATCTCTGCGGTCGCCAACTAATATTAGCTCAAATCTTGGTGGTGGCTCGATGTACGAGTACCTTCATATTCAGTAAGCTCAAGCTCCTTTACTCCTAATCGATCAAGGACTCGTGCGCTCTTCGCCTTGGCAGCTTTTCGTTTCTCTTGGTGAGGATCGAGTGAGGACATTACATACTAGGACTAGCATCAGCATTCGACTTCGTATATTGAGCTATTTACTTACTTTGAATGCATAATACAGTGCTAACTGATGATCGCGGGTTCAGCGAGGGCGAGAAAATGCATAAAGTCATACCCACATTCGAGACAGCAAACATCGCGACTATAGCAAAAGAAATGAGCATATACCTCATGAGAGCGACAAAAACAACATACCATCGACAGCAATCTTTCTAACATCTCTTGGGGGACCCATAATGGAAACAAAAAGGATGAGGTGGCTAGGGAGGAGGGAGGAGAAAGACGTGTGATTGCAGAGCGTGTGCCCTTGACACGTGACAGCCACCCTGCCTTCCATCACTTCTCCTTAGCTTCTCCTTGTAGCTGCCTCCTCCAGCCCAACCCACTCCCTCCCTTTTCATCAAATTTGTACACTCCTACTTTGCTCAAAAGCTACCAGAAAAACGAAAGAACAGCAGTAGTTTTCAAACTACGCAGTAATGGCAACCCGCAGAGAAATGGACACGGATGGTAGATCCCAGGTCTCCTCTTTTTATGGCCGACCGTCCTCAAACATGGACAGCCTTTCCCGCCATCCTCAACAACAAGTCCAAGATCCTGTCTCCCCTGATGCTCCTGGCGCGAGAAACAGACGCGACTCTGCCTCGTCGTTCTTCCGCCCAGAGGAGTATGGTGCTGCGCAGGGACTCGACTACGATACCACCAACCGCCGTGGAGGAGGTTATGATCGGACGTCATACTTCGGCGTAGACGGACCTAAAGGAGATATAGGCACGAGAGGGAAGGACGAAGAGACTGGTGGACAGGAATGGGACGTTTATGCCGATTTTAACAATGCTGGGCCGCGGTACGCCGCGCCATTTGTTCCAGACGACGGGTGAGCTCGGCTTTTAACTCTCGCTATTCTTCTAAGATAGGTTTGCTAACTCGCGCTAGCAGGTACCGCGCCATTCGAGATCCAGCAGCGTCCGAAAGCACAGCCGCGAACCAAGTTGAGCTCGTCACCGTCCCGGCCCTCGGCCCCGAATGGAAAGCTTCTGAGCTGCGCGATATGACGAAGTCCGGACGCGCAGAAGCTCGTGCAGAGGAACGTCGACGAAAATGGCGAGAATTCAATAGAGATCAACGAGGGTTGTTTGGGCAACGGTGGGCGACTAGGAGGACGCTTGTAGTTGGGACATTCCTCACGGCCGTGGTGTGAGTGGCTTTTCCTTTACTGTTGCGGGTAGTGTATTGATTTTGGAGGGTAGGGTTGGAATATTGCTCGCGATCCTCATTCCTCGCGTACCTGGGTTTGGGTTCTTGGGCGACGCTCCGCTAAACGCAACGGCCGACGGCGGGAACCCCCAGTTCTTGCGATCACCAGCAAACTTCTCATTCGATGCTCTTGTGTCCTTGCAAGGTCCGTCCCCTCCGTTCTTCTCAAAGGCCAGTTTCTAATCCAGTTTATTCTAATTAGTTAACACGAACAGCCAAGTCGTACTGCCTCTCCATTTCAACAACATCCACGCAACGGTGTATGACGTGACGACTTCGCGACTCGTGGGCACCGGGGATCTAGGCGGTTATTCCGTCCCTGCAAAGTCTTATGCAGAGATCAAAGTTCCAGTGACGTTTTCGTATGAGGCTAATAACTCTTCTGACACTACCTGTGAGTGCCATTGCATCACCTGCATAAACGTTCTTGGCTAAAATACCGGTTAACGCAGGGAGCAACTTTTACAATGCGTGCAAGAACAAGTCGCAAGTCACAGGCGGACAGCGACCTGGTACGTACTTATCTTGTCCCCTCGAATAGCCGAGCTGATCACTGATGGATGCCGAACAATTAGGACTTCAACTTCGTCTCGTGCTGGAACTCTCGATTGCAGGGTTGATCGGCAAATCTACAGCCGCTACTCAGATCTCCGACGCCAACTGCCCGGTCGAGCTCTCCTCCAGCGCTGGTTAAATACATTGCGTTCCCACTCAGCAACTGGAAAGAAGTGTTTTCCTTGTTGCATGTTCTCGGTCACATAGACTCTCGCTCGCATCTCGGTTCGTCTTGTCTTGTCTTGTCGCTCTGGACCTTACATTACCCCCTGTATACGCATCTCATTTCACGGACTGCTCCAGCTTTGGCTCTGGTCTTGCCCCCCAGCTCACGATCTCATCACATCTCCTTACCTAGTCCATTCGTTCATTTCGTACCTTTCCCCAGTAATCTACCTTGCGCGAACTTTCGTTTCCTTTCTATCTGTCGATGTTGTGATATAAATCAATGCGTTGGTTTACTTATCCTAAAGAGCGAACATTCAAATATCAACAGCGAACAAAGGGGGGTGTACAGTACAGCAAATCTGTGTACATTGTCCTGGTGCAAATGCAAGGTATCATAGTCTAGCCTGTATAAATATAGCCCTGTTCCTCGTTCTTCATGAAATCCGGAACCCAAACCCAAAATAGTCCGTCGCTCA
>JANWGL010003279.1:0-10809 GCA_025200755.1 Ceratobasidium sp. C01 | reverse complement strand
AATACCAGATACGCACAATGGAGCATCGTCAAGGTATCTCCATTCACTTCTCGACACCTGCCACCTCGACAAGATCTCCATCCTCTAGGTCAGCGTCCGCAACCGTTGAGTCCATCTCAAGGTCTTCGCCGTCGATCTGCAACCTGACACCCTGCATTCCTACTCGTCCCGTCTTATTGAGGAAAGCAGCGATAACGGTCTCTATAGTCGCATCACTTTGCACGCGCACCGTTTGTGGATGGTTGTCTTTCGGACCTGTCCGTAGCCTCAGCGTAATCTTGTCTGCAACATCGGGAGAGCCCCCTCGCGAATTGGTATCCGTCTCTTCATCTCCTGCGCTGCTGACAGGAGCCGAAGAAGGGTTCCGGTGTTGCTCTTCGTAATACTGGTACGTAGCTAATGTCATTGCCTCTATAAACAGTGATACATTAGTGGCCTGCGCATTTAGGAAGGTATTGCCACTCACGGATTTCCAATTTATTTCCAGCGAAGAGTGACGCAGGTGTACCACCATCATACAACCTCGTGCCCTTGCCCCGCAAAATAGGAATCGCGGTAGGGGGCAATCCAGTAAGCATCCTCCGAACCTCCCCAAACGATTTGTTCTAAAAACACCGGTGCGTGAGAACGAGTTGGATACGGACTATCTAATGTGCCGGTATAGCACTCACCAGAGGTACGTTGAACGTCCACGATAATGTGTTATTCTCATAAAATGCAGGATTCTGAGGATGTGGGACCCATTTGACGACGAGTTCAACACTGCGATTGTCGAGAGGCTCGGGCGCGGCGGACGTAGCTCGCACGTTCCTTTGAATGGCGGCAAGTTCAGGCAATAACTCAATCACATCTTGAGACTCGTTTCCAGGAGATAGTTCGCGCTCATCGTCGTGGTACAACTTGCTACCGAAGAAGTACGCGTGAGACGATTCTCGAATAATGAAAGGTGCTAAAAAGTAGGCTCACTTGAGAACTTCTTGTACTTTATTCGCAACCTCGTACGTCAGATCTTCAGGTGGAGGGGTAATCGATTTCTCTCGTAGTTTGGGTTTCGGAAGAGGCTGAGACGAAGCCTTCTGTGAGGTATCGTCATCCAATATTTCTGGATCGGAGCTCTCCTCGTCAGATTCTAAGGGGGTCGATGCGGGGTCCCTGACGTATTGTTTAGTCTCGGTCACCTATTAAACGTAATGTATAAACAGTACCCACCTGTTCTGGTATGTCCAAGCAGGTAGTGGTTTAGATCTGCCCTTCAGTCCCAACTCTTTTCGCCGCCTCTTCGACTCGGGGGATCCGTCAGGGCTCTCCTTGCCGAAGTATTTAACGTCCTGCGTTGGAGAGTGAGCTCTAGGTTTCTCTAGTTTACGATGCAATAACTATCTCATCAGCGTTGAGCCCATTATGGCTCTTGGGACCGTAACCTCACAGCACTCACTTTGCTGGGAGTATATAGCAGTGAAACGGTTGGGGTCGTGCCTTATGAATAGATCGTCCTCGTTATTTGGAGTACTATCTGGCGACTTGGCGGCTGGAGCGGAGTCGAGCGAAGTAGCAGAGGTCGAGGAGACTGGCGCATCTGACGCAACTTTTGGTTTGGGTCGTGGTCTTGGACGAGGACGAGATGTCGAGGACATGTTGTCAGGGACGTTGATTAGTTATTTCTCGTCGGAGGAGTGAATTGGTGAAGGTGAAGGTGGGGGTGAGGGAAGCGCCTGGCGGGAGAGCCATGTTCTAAGGGTCTTAATTGCCAATTACCGACCAAGGTCTTTGATCTTCCACCACAACATCTCCGCTGAAGTCCGCCTTTGTTCGAGCGGGGAAGGCTACTCGTGTTCATTAAAAACTGGAATAAATCTTAATTAAAGAGACTTCATTGGACTAGACAAGCTCTGCTCTGAGTACGACTCGCTACAATGGAGAACGCCTTTCTGCTTCCTGGGGATAAAATTCCAAGTTCAGCTTTGACGGGAGGCTCTATTAAACTCGGTCCTGGCCTACAACAGAATCGTAATAATACTTCAAAAGAGAATCCCTCGATAGCCTCTGTCAGTGCTGGCGCTCTCCAACATACGACTAAAGGAAACAAATGGTGGATAGACCGAAGGGCGACGAGGGTGAGCTACTTACATTGCTTGTCGGTTCATAACATCATATAGCAAATCATAGTACTCGCCTGCAGCTCAAGAATCTGTGGTTGGTTATATAACCCATCGTACGCAAGATATGTACCGCGTCGATATTGGCTCGGCGCACTCTGCCACTCTAGATGCGCTCGCCTTTGAGGGAGCTACCAAACGGAACAAACCCAATCTAAAGGTACGCACATCGAAATATAACATGCTATATTGATTGAAGTCAAAACTAGGTTGGGGCGGTCGTGTATGCGAGAGTCTCGCTCGCACACAAGGACATGGAACCAGAGTTGGAATGCTTCGATGCTTCAACTCACAAAGCGGATGGGTTCGGTGAGCTCAAAGAAGGGTATATTGTCACTTGCAATCTAGCGACGTGTCGCTCGTGAGTTTATTCAGCCTTTAGCCCCGGTTAGATCGGTACTCAACAATGCTTTGTTAGCCTTCTCGACCGAAACCACTACCTCCTGCCATTACTTGGCAACCGCCTGCCTCTAGAAACCGCCATTGGAGTAAATGGACGTGTTTGGATATCGTCGGAACTGCCTCATGACACTATCATGGTTGCCCGTTGCATCCAATTTCTAGACGAGACTGGGGCAGATGAGGCTGCGATGCGTACTTTCTTCAATGATATGCAATTTTCGCGTTGATTCGCGGCTGGTCCATGGCTAGTGTATTGCTCGAGCAGACAGCCCACAAAACGGAACTGCCAAGTGCATGAGAATTGAAATTTTCGTATTCGACGAGCGGTGTATGAGTGGTAGTTATATTCAGCAAGTACTATAGTTGGTGAGTATCCATTAAGAAACTAGTGTATACAGAAGTGCCGTAGGGGCGTCGAAGATACATGAGAGGTATCCGAATACAACGAACTCCAAATATCAGATAATATAGTATTCATTAGATGTACAAGAAGGAACGGAGGGTGACACAACGTAAAGCCACATTCAAGGCACCGAACTTCAGTAACCTTTGGAAAAGCGGTAACCGGGAGGCCGTGACACGGCAACAGGGGGCGGGGTAGGATAACGCATCGTAGAAGGCGAGAGAACAAAAGGTCTCGGACTCGGTGGTGCCTTGGCATCCAGAGAGGTGAGAGAGATGTTGGACGCGCCTATGGTAGGATCCGGGAAGGTTATATGGCGGGTTCCTGGAGGGAATCCCCCATCGGATCCTCGACGTGTGGCGGCAGCTTGACTGGTCCACTTCGGTACGCTGAGAGACCATTTGCTGTCCGAAGATCGGTTCTGAGGAGCTTGCTTTTCTGGATCGTTGATAGTGATGAAGTTTGCGTTTGCGTTTCGGCTTTCTCTTCTCGGGCGACAGAGACGAACGATGCCGTAGTAGAGTATTAAGCCAATAGCCGGAATCCCAACTGAGCAAAAGGACATTGTTTAGCACCTTCGCAGAGTTAAGAACGACGTAAGAACTCACATAACAGAATGACGAGCCAGACAGCAAGATTGCTAGGTCCATGACTTTGCCCAGCTGCACTCGAGGGGTTGTGCGAACTAGCGGCCTCTGCGTCCATCGGGATCCAATCACTGCCGGTTAGAATAAACCATTAGTTTCACCAGTGGGATCATGATGCCAAGCGTATGCTCACATATAGTATAAGACTGTTGAAAACGCTCTTGGGTGAACTATAAGCCAGCACTAGGAATGAGTCCAGACTCGATCACAGTGAGTATATGCAAGCCACAAGATCAGGTAGTTGAGAGACAAAAAATAGGGAATGACAGAGGGAACGGGGAGAACTGAAGAGAGACGGGCACGTTGATGTCCCAGTTTTTTATAGCTGCCAAGGCAGGATGATGGGCTGACGCCGAAGCCATTCGTAGCAGAAGTCAAACCACTGCATTAGAGTGTGACACAAAGTTTGGACATATCACAATGAAGCTTCAGAGTGGTGGGCTGTTTGGGCGCCTTCGACCTTTGTCCATCGAAGCACCCGAAGCACCAAGGATCCATGCACGTGACCCGCAATGTATATGCGTCCGGTTCAAACAGATACAGTGGCAGCGGTGCAAGCCCGTACTCACGGACTTCCACGGCCGGCTCGACAATGGAAGTTAGCAAGGGAAACCGCGGCGCCGGTCGGTGACGACCGTGACGCACCGGAGTGGTGCGCGTAGCCGCAACTCCCCCTGACTCTTTCGCCCCTATGTCCGGTAGCCGGTTTCAGGTCAGCCCCTAAACGACTGGAGCTATCTTTGTTACTACGCTCACCTTTGGTTCGCTTAAATGACTAGTCCGACGAAACGTGTGCCTCAACGATTACCTACAAGCACCACTTCTGCTTTAGATATCTCGTTCTCCTCGGTACGTCGACGAGTATCTGGGCCACATGCAGCTCCTAGCCCCAACGCCGTCACCACTGGGCCGACGGAGGAAAAGGAAGAGGCTGGGAAGTATGCGAATCCATTCGGTAAAGTCCAAGAAAACATCCAGCAGCGAAAGCTACCGCCACTGGGCCGGGAGCTATTCTCAGACGACGAGGGAAACGGACAGCGTACACCATCCCCTGCAGTGCCTGTCACTTCGCCCCTCTCCCCCCCGTTACCCCCTCTACCCATTGACGCCACAAGAAGCAACCACTTGCCACCGCATGGAACGGAGGAAATAGTCGCACGGGTTCCTACGCAGAACTTCGCTACTATCCATGAGGGCCAGCGCGCACATGGTGTCGACGGCGGGCTAGGCCTCTTTTTCAAGCTCACACAGCCTTTCAGAATGTTTAATCCTCGCTCCGAGTCAAAGACCAAGGTGGATACGAAGTTAGATGCCAGTGGCCATGCAGCAGAAGGAACTACGGAAAGCAGAGTGGCCGAACCCAATTATGTCCTCGCGCCGCTACCAGCAGCATCCTACGTCAGTATGTCACGTCGTGGCACCGAAGAGAGCGGAGCGAGTGGTGGGACTGCCCTTTCAGGGCAATCGGACGCTGCTACCATTCGACTCGTTCAAACCCCCGTCGAGCCCCTTTCGCGCGGCACGACCAAGTCAACCCGATTCCTAGACACACCAGTCGAAGAAGACGAGGGCGAAGACACTAGATCGGACGGAGGGTCTTCCACTGAAGGCCTACTGAGTCGACAGCCTCCACATTCGCCAACGCTGCTGGCTGCGACCCATGCCGCCACAGATAGATTTACGCGACGTTTCCCTGTGAGCGTGTCGTACCAGAAGGCGAACGGAGGAAGGAACGGAGAGCCGGATGATCAAAGTTTGCTTGCGTTACTGGGATATGGCGAGACAGGAGCGGTTGTGGAGTGGCCAAATGCGTGGACGCCAGAGAAGTGGGCTTTGTTATTCTCGGTTTGCTCGGTGAGTGATAAATGCGGGATAGTAGAATGCTGACTATATGCTTTTTGGGAGGACCAGGTTTTCGTTTATGGGTTGTGTGCGCTCTTATTGGTTCTCATGACTTGGTTCGGAGGTAAGTACAGTTTCTTTCAAAGTTCATTTCAACTCACCGTTTGTGCAGTGTGGCGCGATTCTATCATAACACGTATCGTAGACTACGATATCCTCGTTAGTATGTCCATTACAGCATGTAGTTTGAGTATCTATTCACTTACTACTAATACGCGTTAGCTATAACAAGCGCGTCACTCATTCTGCTAGGGACATCCATCTTCGGTTTCTGTGGCACACTCCTGAACAGCCGACCACTACTTGCCATCTATTGCGTCCTCCTGTGGCCTAGCTTTGTCGCAATGCTCGTAGTGGGCTATACCGCATATCGTCGTGCTGCATTTGCTCTACCAAGTAAATTGGACCAAGCCTGGAGCCAGAAATTTGGCGAAGACGATCGCATGATCTTGCAATACACGGTTAGTCTTTGAACACGTAGCGTGGTAACGAACTCACCAACATAAAAAATAAGTTGCGCTGCTGTGGTTATTGGTCGCCCGAGCACGAAGCCACGCCCACTCCAATGTGCTTCCCGCGCTCCATGCTCCCTGGATGTAAGGCACACGTACTTCGGTTCGAGCGCAAAAGCCTGCGGCGATACTATACGTGGGTCTTCTCGCTTGTCCCTCTGCATGTCTTGAATATCGTAACGGCGATACTGTGTTCGAACCACGTCAATCGGTGAGTGAGATTACGACTTGCGAGTTAGTTTGGTTAATTTTATATGATTTGGCACGTAGATTGTTCGGAAAGGGACTTACACCATGGCAATACCGATTGAGCATTGCAGACGTGCGTGCGAATGCCCTGCGTGTACTGGAAACCTATCGGGACACGGTGATCCCACCGCAGCCCAGACGCGTGTATGCGCTGCGCTCCCGCCACCTTGGGGACGGTACAAGCCGAAGTCCAAGGATCCCCCAAGACGGAGATAGGAGCGCACACCAAACACAAGAACCTGTTGACATCAATGTTGCCCAAACAGAACCAAGAGGAGAGAACGGATGGACTGGAGACCTGCCATTGGCAGCGAGTTCGGGAAGTATGTTTGGGTTTCAGGGTGAAGAATTCAGACGGGTGAATGGGTA
This sequence comes from Ceratobasidium sp. C01, assembly GCA_025200755.1. Taxonomy (NCBI): domain Eukaryota; kingdom Fungi; phylum Basidiomycota; class Agaricomycetes; order Cantharellales; family Ceratobasidiaceae; genus Ceratobasidium; species Ceratobasidium sp. C01. Next base: position 4,169 of record JANWGL010003279.1, on the reverse strand, counting down.
GAGGTTGGAGTGATGTATGTTATCGATAACGGGGTTTGGTATCTGGGAATGAACGAAGATCAATACAAAGGTCGTGTGGGCGCGCTTCGTCTTGATGCAAGGCAAAGGTAGAGCTGGGGTAAGTCAACGCAAGAACGGAATGATTTATTAAAATTAAAAAGTCAAGCACACCAGGTGTATATAATTCAAGCCCCAAGCCAAGGCGTGACAGGTGCGAGCCAAGGGGCGATAGTGTTAAGCTGTGCTACAACATGAGTGATATCGAGACAAATAACAAATCAGACCAAGTGTGATTAATCTAGGGATTCTGGGTCTACTGCGATGCCATATGCTGCCTGTGCGGGCTGCGTCGTTCCGTCTGGCGTGAAGAAGTCGTTCATCGTAAGGGGTCGGAGTTTGAAGCCCTGTGATGCGCCGGTCAGTTGAACCATAATTGGGACGCCCTCGGAAGGTAATCAAACAGAGCTTAGAGACGCACCTCGGCTTGCGCCCTGCGCATGTCCTCGTGTGAGCCTCCGTTTGTTTTCATGTACTCGCGTACAGGCACCATTGCTGCGTTCCTACATGACTCTTTTAGATCGCTTCCGGACAGTCCCTCTGTTCGTCTTGCGAGGTCACGAATCGAGAAATTAGGAGCAAGGGTGGCGGATTTGAGCATCTATAGAGGTCCAGTCACAGCGTTAATACGCAGGAAGGCTAAGTGGCGGATGATCGTGCATATCGGGACGTACCAAATTTAATATCTTTGTTCGTTGCTCAAGGTCTGGCAGGCGGACGGCGAACCGTTTAGGCATACGCCTCAGAATAGCCTGATCAATATCGTTTGGGCGGTTGGTGGCCCCGAGCACAAGTATCCTCGTGTCCTCTCCTGACGCTAGCCCGTCCCATAATCTGGACCATTATTGTTAATTCCTCGTGTGTGATAGCAGACAAAGGTGGGTCGAAACTCACGTCATAAATTCCGCCTTCATCATTCCAGTCACTTCGTGGTCCCCTCTCCCTCTCTCGCCTAAGAACGAGTCGATCTCATCAATAAAGATAATGCTGGGTTGCATCTTTCGCGCAAGGCTAAACAAGCCTGCCACGAGTTTATTCGACTCGCCATACCACTTATTGGTAAGCACTGAAACGGCGATGTTTATGAACGTGGCGCCGGATTCCTTTGCAAGTGCTAAATGACGCAGAAATTTGATTAGGTTCGACACGCGTAAGGCCGTTTTAGGTGAACGAGGCTTGAAAGGGGCAGGGTGTAGGGACAGGTATATTGTACACACCTTTAGCCAGCATAGTTTTCCCACACCCTGGGGGACCGTAAAGTAGTACACCTTTAGGTGCACCGAGCAAGCCTGCATTGGATGCAAATAGCTCGGGATAGCAAAGCGGGTAGATGACAGACTCCCGCAGGGACGAGACAATATGCTCTAAACCACCGATATCTGCCGTTCCTTTGTCGTCAGACTATAACCGGAATAGCCGGTGAGGAATAGACATGCCTTCAAATTTGGTGGGGATGTCACTCGGGTGTATAACCTCCGCGGCAATAATCTCTGCGGTCGTCAACTAATATTAGCTCAAATTTGGTGGTGGCTCGATGTACGCGTACCTTCATATTCAGTGAGCTCAAGCTCCTTTACTCCCAATCGATCAAGGACTCGTGCGCTCTTCGCCTTGGCAGCTTTTCGTTTCTCTTGGTGAGGATCGAGGGAGGACATTACATACTAGGAGTAGCATCAGCATTCGACTTCGTACATTCAGCTATTTACTTACTTTGAATGCATAATACAGTGCTAACTGATGATCGCGGGTTCAGCGAGGGCGAGAAAATGCATAAAGTCATACCCACATTCGAGACAGCAAACATCGCGACTATAACAAAAGAAATGAGCATACATCTCATAAGAGCTTTGAAAACAACATACCATCGACAGCAATCTTTCTAACATCTCTTGGGGGACCCATAATGAAAACAAAAAGGATGAGGTGGCTAGGGAGAGGAGGAGAAAGACGTGTGATTGCAGAGCGTGTGCGCTTGACACGTGACGGCCACCCTGCCTTCCATCACTTCTCCTTAGCTTCTCCTCGTAGCTGCCTCCTCCAGCCCAACCCACTCCCTCCCTTTTCATCAAATTTGTACACTCCTACTTTGCCCAAAAAGCTAACAGAAAAACGGAAGAACAGCAGTAGTCTTCAAACTACGCAGTAATGGCAACCCGCAGAGAAATGGACACGGATGGTAGATCCCAGGTCTCCTCTTTTTATGGCCGACCGTCCTCAAACATGGACAGCCTCTCCCGCCATCCTCAACAACAAGTCCAAGATCCTGTCTCCCCTGATGCTCCTGGCGCGAGAAACAGACGCGACTCCGCCTCGTCGTTCTTCCGCCCAGAGGAGTACGGTGCTGCGCAGGGACTCGACTACGATACCACCAACCGCCGCGGGGGAGGATATGATCGGACATCATACTTCGGCGTAGACGGACCTAAAGGAGATATAGGCACGAGAGGGAAGGACGAAGAGACTGGACAAGAATGGGATGTTTATGCCGATTTTAACAATGCTGGGCCGCGGTACGCTGCGCCATTCGTACCAGACGACGGGTGAGCTCGGCTTTTAACCCTCGTTACCCTTCGAAAATAGGCTTGCTGATTTGCGCTAGCAGATACCGCGCCATTCGAGATCCAGCGACGTCCGAAGGCACAGCCGCGAACCAAGTCGAGCTCGTCACCGTCCCGGCCCTCGGCCCCGAATGGAAAGCTTCTGAGCTGCGCGATATGACGAAGTCAGGACGCGCAGAAGCTCGTGCGGAGGAACGTCGACGAAAATGGCGAGAATTCAATAGGGATCAACGAGGGTTGTTTGGGCAACGGTGGGCAACCAGGAGGACACTTGTGGTTGGGACATTCCTCACGCTCGCGGTGTGAGTGGCCTTCCCTTTACTCTCGCGGGTGGTGTATTGACCTTGGGGGTAGGGTTGGAATCTTGCTCGCGATCTTCATTCCTCGCGTACCTGGGTTTGGGTTCTTGGGCGACGCTCCGCTAAACGCAACGGCCGACGGCGGGAACCCCCAGTTCTTACGATCACCAGCAAACTTCTCATTCGATGCTCTTGTGTCCTTGCAAGGTCCGCCCCTTCTGCTCTTCTCCAAGGCCGGTTTCTAATGCGGTTTATCCTGATTAGTTAACACCAACAGCCAAGTCGTACTGCCTCTCCATTTCAACAACATCCACGCAACGGTATATGACGTGACGACTTCGCGGCTCGTGGGCACCGGCGATCTAGGCGGTTATTCCGTCCCCCCAAAGTCTTATGCAGAGATCAAGGTTCCAGTGACGTTTTCGTACGAGGCCAATAATTCTTCTGACACTACTTGTGAGCACCGTTGTACCACCTGCACAAATGTTCTGGGCTAAAATAACGGTTAACGCAGGGAACAACTTTTACAATGCGTGCAAGAACAAGTCGCAAGTCACAGGCGGGCAGCGACCTGGTACGTATCTTGTCCCCTCAAATAGCCGAGGTAATCACTGATGAATGCCGAAAAACTAGGTCTTCAACTTCGTCTCGTGCTGGAACTCTCGATTGCAGGGTTGATCGGCAAGCCTACGGCCGCTACTCAGATCTCCGACGCCAACTGCCCGGTCGAGCTCTCCTCCAGCGCTGGTTAAATACATTGCGTTCCCACTCAGCAACAGGAAGGTGTCTTACCTGTTGCACATTCTCGGCCACATAGACTCTCGCTCGCATCTCGGTTCGTCTCGTCTTGTCTTGTCGCTCTGGACCTTACATTACCCCCTGTATACGCATCTCATCTCACGGACTGCTCCAGCTTTGGCTCTGGTCTTGCCCCCAGCTCACGATCTCATCACATCTCCTTACCTAGTCCATTCGTTCATTTCGTACCTTTCCCCAGTAATCTACCTTGCGCGAACTTTCGTTTCCTTTCTATCTGTTGATGCTGTGATATAAATCAATGCGTTGGTTTACTTATCCTAAAGAGCGAACATTCAAATATCAACAGCGAACAAAGGGGGGTGTACGGTACAGTAAATCTGTGTACATTGTCCTGGTGCAAAAATGCGAGGTATCATAGTCTAGCCTGTATAAATATAGCCCTGTCCCTCGTTCTTCATGAAATCCGGAACCCAAAACCAAAATAGTCCGTCGCTCA